>JASGXE010016522.1:0-10557 GCA_030068105.1 Sinentomon sp. SZTP_YWyxl
CGATCTGCAAATCCCCTTTGCCAAAACAAACTTTGGAAAAATGTCCCTAAATTGCAAGCTTCCTCTTGTGTGGAACAGGCTTCCTGCAAGCCTCAAGACTATAGATTTCCTTCATCATTACAAGCACAAGCTGGTTGATTATTTGTTATCTTTAGACACAAATGCAATATTGGACTCCTTCTTTAATTACTAATTTTTTTGCCGTCAACTACCTACAATTTTAACTATCTTTCTTTCTTTATTTCTTTCTTTCTTTCTTTTTTTTTCTTTCTTTCCATCTTTCTTTCTTGCCATTTGAATTTAACTTTATAATCCATCCGCCTTTGCATTCCGCTCTCCCCCTCAAGGCAATGGTTTTTCACATGAGGTGGGTCTTCCTCTAGCTTTGCTAATCTCCCACCGTTCCCCGGTTTTGTATTTAACAATCTGCAAGTTGTGCTTGATGGGGAAAAACCGTCTGGCCCTATGAATGCTCTGCCAGCCTTTGTCGATTTTTTATATTATTGGAAATTGTTTCTCTTGTATTTCATTACCTACCTATCAAAAAAAAAAAAAAAAAAAAAAAAATTATGGAGCCAGCACTGGTAATGGAGTGATTTTTGTTTTAATTGTAACACTCCTTGCCAAACTATGGTGATCTGCTTCAAGTATATGAGATTGCAGTGATTGCACATGAGGTTTCTCAACAACTGCTTCACACCATATTCAACATGACATTGTTTCAGCAGGCGGAAAACAACCAGAATTATATTTCTTGTTTAGTGAATGAGGCCTGACAATCAATATGTTTTGTTGGTGAGGTAATATTTTTGAAGCAGATTACTGGTTGGCTGGCACACCCCTAAGGCATGCATGGAGCGGGGTTAATTGATATTTTTCTTAAGCATTTTATTTAGGTAGATTCATTTTTGTAAATCAATTACCTGGCTCTGTGCATGTCGGCGATGGTTGGAGCCAGGGGGATAATAATAATAATAATGCACATCCCACTCACAGCTGCCTTTTTCCCTTTCGCCTTTCCAGCACCTTTCACATCCCGACACGACTTGCATACGAACCACAAATCGTCACGACTCCGAAGCACTTCGTATTCTGCCCTATCTAATCCAACACACACGCAATCGGTATCGGTATCGGTATCAGATTTACTCTGTTCTACAGGTTTTCATGCCATAAAGGCAATCATCAATTGTGAACAGCAGAGGTTCATCATTTACCAGGGAAGGGATGGGAAGGGAACGCGACCGTCGGCTGCATTATCGAAAGGAGGGGTAAAGGGAAAAGGAGGGGAAAAGACCGCGAAGAGATCATCGGAATGTGGACGGGGCCTAGTCATATAGCAATCACTTCAGACACCCAAGCAGACACACACACATGCACAACCAGGCAAGATCCAACCTTGAGCAAACTCTAACACTCATTTCCTCATGCATACCCAATCACAATCTCAAAAAAAAAAAAAACACAAAAGTGGAAAAAACAAGGTAGTAAAAATAAAACTTCCCAAGAAGATAGGGATGCAGGTGGTATGTAAAAAACAGAAAAGAAGCAAAAAAGAATGAAAAAGGAAAGAAAAAAAACAAAAAAGAAAAGGAAAAAAAGAGGGAAAAAAGAATGAGAAAAAAAAAAACGAGAAAAAAGAGTGAAAAAAAAAACAAAGAAAAAAGAAGCAAAAAAAGGGGGATCTGAAATTTGAAAGAAAGTAACAATTTAGATTTGAACAACTGATTCGAGAGAAGAATGGCAGGTACACGGAATGAAAGAATAGGTAGGTAGGTACCTACTTCAAGATGATCTTGGATGGCAAATAAAGGCAAAGTTTGAAACACGATAAGGAATGAGAGCATTTTAGAGCAATACGTGAGTACCTACCCTATCCAGTGCACTACAATGAGGGAAAGGTTCGCCTTGCGTCAGTCGCGCGGCGAGAGCGCCGTCCGGCAACTGCCGGTTAACAAGCGCAGGGAGTCACGGAAGCACCAGCGGCGTTCGCCAGCAGTACGCACACTCCCTCTTCCCAGCTGCGTGAAAAAGGTTTTGCACTTACCACGCAGCGGCAGTGGGGGGCCGCCAACATGGGCCGCCGTCTCCGGGCAGGTTCCCGGCTTTGGTCTGGGCATGGGTCCCTGACCCGTTCCCAGACCACAACTTTATTAACCCCATGCATTGCACCAGATCCGAATAGGGCCCACAAGATCAGGCTAAATTAAGAACAATCAGGTATATGTTGAGACAGAATAAGTGATTCAACAGAGTTGTGGGATAAACAATTCCAGTCTACAATAGTTCTTGGAATGAATGAATACTTGAGTATGTTCTTGGAAGGTTGATAAAGGTTAATCTTGAAAGCATGGTCATGTCGACCAATGTAAGCAGGAGCAGCAAGAGTATCAGAAAGACATGAGATTGACATTGTCATTGTAAAATTACCCTTTGATTGATTGTCATTGTAAAATTACTCTTTGATTGATGATTTTTGAATAAATAAATCAAGCAAAACAACACACACACACACATACCTACACATTGGAGCCAGCAATGCCCTTTAATAGGTTGCTGCCGCAGACTCTCGGCCCTGGCCTGTATCTGTACACCTGCTTCCTTTGAGTTGTTAGTGGGCCTTGAGTTCTTATGGATGCCAATTGTCTGTGGTAGCTATCTATTGCTGTGTTCTGTCAGGAGGTTATTTTGGTTTGTAACCTGACAGCGGCATGACCAACTAGCCTGCCCTGGGGTTTCAGTTCCTGGTACCATCACTTCTGCTTGCATTTTGTTTTGATACTCTACTTGCAGGCTGGTTGTAGTTGGATGGCTGGCACACCCCTATAGTATTACTAGGTCCGTGCAACTGGTCTTGTCTGTAATTGTTTGTATTTTGTGATCATTGGCTGTCTACTACTTCTACTTGGAGATTAACTATGCTGTATCGTTTGCATTGATCATTTGCTGTAGGTATACTTGGTGCTTCCAAATGCATATTCAATTTTTGATTCTCTCCCAGTTGCATGGAATACACCTGGTAATATTGGCGATGATGGGGCCTAGGGGATCACACACACACACACACATGACCAACCACCGTGATGTGTGAAAATTTTACTGAGAGCTGAAAGCCTGAACTGAGAACGCCTGTCAGAGAGTGGTGGCCAATTCAGAGAGGAAAGCATTGAAGAGACGCTCGAGTAGGGAGAGACGCTCGAGTAGGGAGAGCAATGATACCACACGCAACACAACTCGCACCCCACAGCTTCATCCTCCGCTCCGACCACCTTTGCACACTTGCCGCACTTATCATTCGAAATTTTGCCACTTGTCATTCGACAAAAACACAGAGCGCAGAAAATCACGTCTGCTCGCACCAACAACCAACCAACAAAAACCAACCGCAGGCACGTGCGATCGCGTCGGCGGACAGGCACAACCGATCGCGTCGTAGTGTGGGGCCTTGTGTCCATCCGTAGGCTTATTGTGAGGCAAGTGTGGAGATGGTTTTTTCTTGAAGTTTTTGAACCAAGGAATTGATTTTTCCATGATGCCAGCCTTGAATTTGACTTTTATTTTTTTCACTTTTTTTACATGTGGGGGCATCGGCCCAGTGCCCAGACGGGATGTGCGAGCCAATTTCTTTTTTCCTTGGTGCAACAATCCTGCAATAACTAAGTTAACTGGCCATTTCCCACCATTATATCAACTACCTGCCATGGCCCAAGTGATTCCAAACACACCGGACACAAAAATGTTCATCGTCTCCCACAGGTACCTACAATTACCTAATGATATTATTGCATTGGTGAGAACCTCGCCATTATCATTGGCCAAAAAATTAACAGGCCATTGGTGTGACCCTTTTTCGCAATGCCAACACAATTGTTTTTGACAAAATGTGTAAAAATCAAACAGCTATATGTACCCAGGTAGGAAGCTTTTTCAATAAAATATCATCAAAGCCAATAGCCAACTTAACAACCGGCCGAGAATAGAGCATACAATCACATGCAGTTTGTGAATCTGGGAGTTGGAAAACCAGTGAATCCAGAGATAAGCAAAAGCAGAGGAGAGTGTGAAAGGCCAAGAAATACCTGGGTACCTACATCAAAAACATCACACTGACACTCTCAGTCTCGTCTCGTGCGCCACATGCTTGTTCAAAAACGTAAACGCCGGGCAATTTTTATTGTGGTATGCAGGATTCACCACCAACAAGAAACATCCAAAAATGGAAAAGAAACAACAAAAACAGGCATATATTCGGTACTTGCAGGATAGGTACCTAACGAAACAATATGGGAAATATACCTGCAAAAAACCTACAAAACGAATCTGTGTCGTTAAAAAATTGGCAGTGCGGTTGGTGATTGCTTCCATCCACTTTACTTTCCATTCACTCAAAGGCGTGTGACTAAAATGCTGAACCTTTCGTCAGTTCACACTTAAAAATGCATGTGCGGAAGGTTTTACAGCATGCGCCATCATCATATGCAACATGCATCCACTGACTGCAGACACACAGCACCATCACCCAACATAGCGTTAATGCAAAATCCACTTAAATTGGAGGATTATCCAGACCATTTCAGCACAATGACTCATCATCTGCCTCAAATGCAGCTGCACACTCATCTATTAACTTGCTGTCCAATTCAACCAGACTGAATTCACTCCACTTCTTCCGTGCACTTGTGTAATCTGGGGAGGTGAGAGATATTCTCCGAACAAAAGATCGAATCTGGATGTAGCATAAGGATTCTTTCTTACTGTGCTGGGAACTTTTGCGCAATTGGATAGTGAGTTTTCCCCCAAATCAATGTGGTGTAATGGGTTGCTTGCTCGCCTGGTAGGTATCCATCACTTGCATTCAGTCACATTCCAGACCCACCGCATCATCCGATGTGTGGCCCAACCTGGATGCTTTTTGCGTGATGCTGATATAATTTCGTTGGACTCTATTGTCAAAGCACTGAAATCCTCTAAGAACTCTACTTTCTGCACTATTGACTCTATCCCTATGACTTTTCTTAAGAACCATTGTGATGTTTTTCAAAAATACCTCTTTGTGCTTTTCTCGTTATCCTTGGTCCACAACACTATTCCCCCTGACTGGAAGATGAGCATCGTCAAACCTCTCCCCAAGGGTGGACTGGCACTGTCTATTACTTCCTTCAGACCGATTAGCTTGATCAGTTCCTCTGCAAAGCTCATGGAAAAGATTGTTGCAGGTTACCTATACAGACTGCTTGAAGGACAGAAATTCTTCTTTCCTGGGCAGCATGGCTTCCGTTCCAAGTATTCATGCGAATCCCAGCTAACCGGTTTTGTACACGACTTATCGGCTGCACTTGGTGGGTCTAAACAGGTTGATGCCATTTTCATAGATCTTGTTAAAGCTTTTGATAAAGTGTCCATATCAATCCTCATTTCAAAACTTGCCAAGCTAAAGATCCCAGAAAATCGCTTTGTGTGGCTTTCTAACTTTATCTCCGACCGATACTTCCAAGTCCTTGTGTGTGGTGAGTCTTCGGAACCCCTCGCACTATCCAGTGGAATACCACAAGGGTCAGTTTGTGGACCACTTCGTTTTCTCATTTACATAAACGACATGACAGGGAATGTTCGCTCTAAAGTTAGGCTCTTTGCTGACGATGTGGTTATTTACCACATCATCGATTCACCCGATGATTCCGAAATCTTACAGTCTGACATTGACAACATTTACATGTGGTGTGTTGAAAATAGCATGGAGATTAATGTTGCCAAGACCTCTGTCATGTCCTTCAGTTGCACTCCTGCTCTGTGCTCAGACTACCTAGTCGACGGTAAAGCTCTGTCAAGGCCATCATCAATCAAATACCTCGGTATCCTTTTCACATCAAAGCTTAGTTGGAGTGAGCATATCTCTCAAATAGTCAAACGTGCCTCCAAGCAACTGAAATTTCTCATCAGACATTATTTCTATGCATCCAGAAAGGTTAAATCAATTTTGTATTTCTCTACTGTGCGCTCAATCCTGGAATACTCCACAACAACTTGGGAGCCTTATCAACAATGTCATATTGAATCAATTGAAGCCGTTCAACGAAGAGCTGTGAGATTTGTAACAGGAAATTTCACCTTCCAATCTAGTGTTACACTGCTTCGGGAGGAGCTTGGTTGGGACACCCTTGAAGTGAGAAGGCAGCTGCATGGCATCACAGCTTTCAGGAAATGTATCCTCGGTGAGGGTGGGTGGGGGGATTGCACCTTATCTCTCTCCCCAAACAACAATTCAACAAGGGCAGGGACCTGCGTTTCCTTCACCCCTCCTGTTTTATGTAAAAACGTGGATAGGTTTTCCTTCATAAACCGATATCTTTTCTTGTGGAACAAGCTCTTTATCTCCTCTGAAATGGTCCATTTACCTGAGGCAAAATTTCGGTCAATCATTAAGCCTAAACTGATTAAGCCTAAACTCTGAAGCAATGGACGACCTGGCCGGGGTCCGGGGTTCGGTTCATATACACTATTCAGGTTGTGCTCCTACCTAGGCAAAACCCACATTCAGTGGTAGAGCTGATGGAAGTGTGCTGGAAGGATCTACTTACCGCTTCGGCGCGAGAACTTCTGGCTCATTTCCTGATGCTCTACCAGCTGATGCCAGCCGGGCTGCATCACCATGCATTGAAGATTCTTGGGGATGGCATTGCCGCTCCAAATAAGCTGAACTTGTCAGTTTGAAGGTACCATACCACATCTCTCATCTTGTAGAGATTCTTAGGCCTATCCTAGGTGATCACATTGTTTTCCCAGATAGGTAGGTTCTTCTTAGGTTAGGGTATTACCCCCCTACATTTTCCAATAAAAGTTTGGCTCGTATTTGTACGACCTTACAAATGTTTAATTTTCTTTTCTTCTTCTTCTTCTCATATATGTCTAAATTGGAAATTGCACTTGCACACGCATTACTGTTCAATTTTTCATTGTGCTGTTTTTGATGATACGACACCGGAATTGACTCAACATTTCCAATGTGATGATTCTCAATCCAACGACCTGTCATCTTGACGAATTGGAAACGATGAAACATTGAATATGGGTATGTGATGCTATTTTTTTTGCAAATGCCTCCTGAGATGCTAACAACACTGCATCCCTATTCCCTGATGATGCTGTGTTGTTGGATTTTCTTTTTCATGCGCTCCGACTCACTCACTATTGGGTCTTTTGTTTTCTGGCCTCCTTCGTGGCCTCATCGCGTCGGCGATGAGGGGTCGCGCCACTTTTTGCTGCTGGCTGCTGACCCCGCAGTAAAAAAAGATGCATTTATCCGATCTATTTTATTCACTCCTTTAAAAAGTGATCAGATGCGTACATTACTGCAGAAGACTGTATCTTGATTGTGACTTGGACTTCTGTGGGACATCAAAACAGCCAAAAATTGCCTGCTTGTGTCAGTTCTTTGAGAAAATCAGCCAACCACCTGATCAGTTTGTTTGTTCTTGAGGTGGTTAGGGCTACAAGTAGCATAGGCTACTTTCGCCTTTCTGCTGAGAACAACTCAGTCTTGCATTTGTAATGAACACTACCGGTGTAAAGCAAAAGGAAAAGGCCTAATATCAATGTTAGGCACACTTTTCTATACCCTTTAAAAATAAACTTGGTAGCCCAAGATCACTTCAAGTGACATAATCAATCATTTCTTGTGATATGAAGCTTATATGCTACTAGGTAGGCACTTCATTAGCTGGGCCATAAACATTTGCATGATACCCTTCCTTTTGTTTGTTAAGAAGTGTTCAAGTTGTCTGTTTATTGTCTTTCTTTTTCTTCCAACTTTGCAATTCCCCAATCATTGCGTCTTACAATTAAATTTAGGAAACACCATACAAACTAAGTTATTCAATTGTGTGTGACTTGTGCCACTTCTTAAATTCATTAATAATATGGCACAATTTCTTCGTGTGGTGAATTCGCTCCTTCTCACCCCGACGATTTCATACCAATTGGATATTTCACTTGACTTTGGCTCTTCAATCTTCACCGTGGGTGGTCCTGATGTGAGTCTCAATCATGGATTATTGCAAGTTTGGTTGAAATTCTAATAATTTTTCTATCTTTGCGTGAATGTTGTCTTTATTGAAAATGTGAATCCAATCAAAATAAATGCCTTTTCATTCTGATTAAGAATAAAAACCACCAGAAAAAAAAAAAGAGAACAGAAATGCAAATCTACCTGCCTCTGTTCCTGGGTATCTTATCTTTCTATCACACCTAAAAGGACAGCTATGTAGATGCCCAATGGCGCAGGAGCTGGGGGGGTCAGGGGAGCTGCCGCCCCCAGAATCAGAGCAGAGGGGGCAGAGCCCCTCCAATCAATCATCTCGATTTTTGGCCAAGAAAAGGATGTAGGTAGGTGTTTTTTGGAAAAAATCGGTTTTTTGACAATCATTCGAAAAAGCTGATTTTGACATAAGTCAGCAAAAATAGGGGATAGTTGGGCATTTGTCTTGTGCCCCAGATTTTTGCTGCACCCAGTAATTGACACTTTTTTATTCAAATGGGAAGGAAAATACCAACCAACATGGATAACAAAGGAGGCTATTTGCAACCACCAATCGACCATTTGTGGTCAGACAGGAATACCTAACCGAACATGGCACCAGAGGTAGGGCTGGGCGAATCTTGATTCGATTCGAGGATTCGATTCGAAAATTGCGTATCTTGCCAGATTCGATTCGAAAAGATGCGATTCGAAAAATGTGGCACGATTCGAACCATGATTCGAGATTCGAAGGAAAGGATTCCAGTCCCTTAGCCAGGATCTTGGCGAGGCAGGGCGGCGAGCTAGGATAGGGGCAGACGAAGCCCGCCGCAGGCGCAACGGGGTCTGGGGCAGGGCCCCAGCGGGGATCCAAGGGGCAGAGCCCCTGGCAGGGGGTCCGGGGGGCAGCGCCCCCGGAGGTCTGGGATTTTTTTATTTTTGGTTTCATTTTGGTGCCAAAAAGGACTGGTCAAGGGGCAAAATTGGACATTTTGAGGCATGTCTTGGGAGCGGCAGGCGCGTCGCTGCGCAGAAAGGGAGCAAGAGAGCAGGACGATAAAACAGGAAGAAGGGCAATTTTTGTGTTCGAAATCGAATCATATGTGCACAAAACCAAAGTGCTTTGTTTCCAGAAAAAACACTTTGGTACGTGACATAAAACCGTCGCAAAATGAAGGTGGAGGGAGAGGCACAGCGAAGCATGAAAATTTAGATGTGACAGAAAATGGTCGCCGGAGAACAATTGAAACAAATTGAGAGAACACCGAAAGAGAAACAAATAAGAAAAGCCCATTGCAATGCCCAGCTCAAAATCCACGAATTTCAATTTTTCTCACACAGCCACTTTTTCCCCACACAGGCAATTTTCTCACACATTGTCCTTCACCCAGGGCCCTGATTCTGAGTTCATGTTCCTGATGAGGGCAAATTTTTTCACACATTGTCCTTCACCCAGGGCACGCATTCTGAGTTGATGTTCCTGATGAGGGCAATCACCTCAGCTGTCCTGTATGGATGAAGAAAGATCACCCACGTGCGAAAACGCATGGCGGAGACCGTGAAAATGGAAAACCTTGTTCGAAAGGCCATGCTGAGGACAAGAGTTCAAATACAGAACAAAGAAAAAAGAATTACCACTCGTTTAAGAACACACCTCTGCAAACTGCAACTCACTTTTACTCACCAGTGTGTGGCACCATCCAAAAAAAATCAAAAAATTCCAAGTTCAAATCCAAAGTGGCACAAAGACAAAGTGCCGAATGGCAATGGAAGGCTCTTTCCCAGTGCCCATGCCGCACATCCCTGCAGCGTGCAGAGCTGCCTCTTCAAAAACAAAGGGGAGGGAAAACGAGAATGAGACTTCTTTTTTGTGGTTCTCGGAAAAACATGCGTCCGGCTGATCCGCGCCGAAAAAAAAAAAATTTCCGCTGATCCGCGCCGGCTGATCCGCGCCGCTGATTTGCGTCCGGCTGATCCGCACCCACCCTGGCACGAAACAACAAATCGCTGCCAAAGGACCCATCATATATTCCATCCCAACTCATTTGCTCCTTTGCAGAATACCCAGTCAGTGAGCTTTTTTGCGACACTTCCCTTCTCCACCGATGCCACTGCTCCTGTTCAATCTCCCTCCTTTCTCTGCGTACACAATCCTTTTCGGATTCCAAATCCATGTACCTGCCCCGCCCTAATGTGCCCTTCCACCTTTCAATTTGACGAATCCGTTTTTGCCATGACGTTCCACTTCCCATTGCCTGCACATACATGAAAACCTTCTTCGCAAACCGGTCTCGATCCATGTATTGCAGCCTTGCCAAGTACCCAATCTTAGCTCTGGCTTCTCTCACCCCAAAACTTGCACATGCCCACTCCCCACTTTTGGATGCCGTTCTGTCGTCTGCAGAACGTTTTTTGTGGATTCGCAAAGTTTCGGTGACACTTCCATATACCTGTCCACCACCGCATCCACCGCGTCTTAACACCGCATCCACCGCATCTCCGGAAACGAGAATCAGGGATGTCCAAATTTCCATCCTTCACAT
>JASGXE010016523.1:0-12113 GCA_030068105.1 Sinentomon sp. SZTP_YWyxl
GCTGCAGTGATGGAGACGGGAAGTTGCAGAGAGAGTGAGAGACAGAGAGAGATAGTTAGAGAAAGAGTGAGATAGTTAGAGAGAGAGAGAGAGCGTGGGAGAGCACGGGCGTGCACCATCATTCGCAGGTCGATGTTTTGATGACACCGAGGAGGCATGGAAAGAGCAAAAGGTGTTCGCTTAGAAAACGGTGCGATCTTTCGGAACTAATTTTCCAGAAAATGCCTTTGGGATTTCTTGGAACAAGTGGAGTCCCTGTCAGAAATCCATTTCTCTTACAAGGTGTTCCTAATGTTGCGTCTCTCATTGTAGAGGATTGCCTAATCGTCTGACACATATACGAATAAAAGCGAATCCGGGATGCCAAATCACAAAATGCCTATTGTTTTGGGCTCTTTTCCTTCTAAGAACGTGTTAAAGTTCGAACCCCCCCCCCAAAAAACGAAACCCATTGTTTTCTTTTTGTCGCTCGAAAAATAGGTAGGGTTAGTTTAAGGTAGGCAGATTTGGTGAGATTGGCATTTTTTTCACTTTGTTCACCCCAACCCGGGATATGCTCAAATCCATCTGTAAAATGTCACACACGCTTCTGGGATAAGAAATCTGCTTCCATTCTTTTACGAAAAAAAGATTTTTAAAAGGAGATATTCAAGGTTAACTCGAGAAAATGAATTTCAAATCTGCATACATCAATTATAAATTAAGAGACAAAAATATACAAAAACTCACTGTTGCAGTCTTAACAGCGATAAAGCAGGCTTTAAAAACGTGCGGTCGTATGCACCATAGCCGCAAACCCTAACCCGAACCCTAAGCCTGAAAAAAGTCAATTCCATGTTCAGATGCACCTTTCTTAGCGATGGAAAAGCAATGCTGTTGTGCAAAGAAATCAAATTTTCCAGCAGAGTTCAATCTATAATTTTTTATGAAAAGAACTCTGTTGGAAAATTTGAATTCTATGCACAACAGTATTCCTTTTCCATCGTTGAGAAAGGTGCATCTGAATATGGAATTGACTTTTTTCAAGCTCAGGGTTCAAGCTCTATTTTCAAGCTCTGGGTCAAGCTCAGGGTTAGGGTTAGCGGCTTTGGTGCATTGGTACGACCGATGAATACCCATACGGCTTTGGATGCAATAAAGGCACGAATACCTACATTCTATCAGGCATTCCGTTGCGAATTTCAACAATGGGAGGGATCGGCCAACAGAGGAGCAGAGGCCAACACCCCTGTCACAATCTGACCGTTGACAGCGACACGTCGGCATTGCGGCGAACGACGGAACTGTGCCTCTTCTCCTCCATTGAGTTTCCCTCCCATTGCTGAATATCGCAACGACATGCCTAGAGAGCGCTGTTGTAATTTGATGCTTAATAAAAGCACCGATAAGAATAAATAGAAAAAAATGTTTTGCCTGAATTTTAACTATGGGGTTTTTACACCTAAATGTGATTCATTTTGTCTTTTAGCCCTGCAGTTTGAAACTATTTTTTTAATATTTCCCCGTTTCTCATAATATTTCGTTTTTTGTGAGTAACAAACGCAAGCTGCACAATACACGAGTTTGCACAAAATTCGATTGCAGATGAAAACATAGTTTGTCTCAAATGGCATATTATCGCAAAAGGGAACTTATATTAACCGATCACCCTGCACCCATTCATTACAGCGTCTTCTGCCCTACATCCGGCGTTTCGTCTCTGATCTACTCTCCGAGGATAATTTATTTCCATCAGGTTTGAATTTTTCTCTTCAGTAAAAACAAACTTTTTGCCCTTGTGCCTGACAGAATGATGCAGACGACCGACGAGATAATGTGTATAGAAACATTAATTCCATCCATGATAAAGTCAAAAGTCAACGCAGCAAAATAAATAATTGCTACAATGAGACACTCATGCAATCTAGTGAATCCCAAACCCTTAATAGGCCTACGACCCTTATTCAAACGTGTCCAGACGCTTCATAAACAGTCAAAACGCGGTCAAATCGTTAAAGTTTGCCAGGAAAAATCCTGCGTATTCACGACAAGAATCAGCCGGAAAATGATGATCAAGGATAAGGTCCATCTCACGTGCATCCCATGTATACGAGTATATTTTTCTGTCTTATGCGCAGAATCAATGATCTTGGATGCACGCCGTAAGTTGTCTGTCTATATTGTATTTGTATTTGCAATTTGCCATGAAAATTGCATTTATGTAAATGCATACATAACACATCTACTTTGTCAACAGTCAAGGGTTGCAAAAAACACAAGAAAAGAGCAAAGGACCGACTATAAAACATACAGGAGAGAAAAAATTAAAAAGAAAAAAACGATCAATTAAAGTCAAAATGGGGAGAGTTTGAAAAAGTGAAGTTAACTCAAGGAGTGGGGGAATTTCTAATTAAATTAGAGTCCTTGGGGAGGGGATTCCACTCCCAAAGGGTTGATAGGGAAAAATAATGATGTGTGCTTACCTTCATAGTGGAACCAAAAACGTTTGGGCGACTGACGCTTGAAGGATGTCAGCGACCATTGCTGTTGATTGGTCATCAGTTATAAACTACGATTAGTTTGCTATTGTAAACCACACTTGTGAGAATCTGTCAAAAAGGGGCCGCCAGGACAGAACTACAGCCAAGTTTCAGATGTTGGATGTTTCGCCTTCCTGTACCATGGAGGCGCGAAGTGTTTGACAATGAGTGAAAGTGGCTTGTAGGGTTCGGAAGAAACTCCCTAATTCGAGTTGTGACAAAAAATAACCTACAGACCTTATGAGGCAGATTTTTACCACACTTCGCTGGACATCCTCTGAACGGGAGACAGATGGACTTTACCTTCTTCGGTAAAGGAAGCCAGTCGACCCGCTGTTTATATCCTTGATTAATAGTCCCTTGAAAGTCAACTAAGAATGAGGAAATGCGCCTTCATGATTTGACAAATTTTCCGATAAAACGAAGGAAACGTCACGGAGGACCCATAGAGATAGGTGAAGCAGTAAAAAGAAGTGTGGTGGAGGATGGAGGGGCAGTGCGGACCCTCCCAAAAGAGGACTGGTGACCAAGGAGAGCCAACATGTGGAGAGGCTGGAAAACTGAAGGATGAAACAGCCAGGGCCAGGGGTATACTATAGAGTAGAGACTGGTAAGAGTGTTGGTGAGGTGGCGGTCGCGTAAAGGCAGGGTCCGTTGGCTTCCCTGTCAGGGAACTCGACAAATGGAGAGGCCGAAATTATCCTAAAGCGACAGGACAGAGCGGGGGCAGGGGTTCCTTGAGGTTCTGGGAAAGGTTTCAGCTCACAGGAAGGTCTGAATAGAGATAAGTCAAGGGACTCGGACGACCCATCGCGTGTCAAAAGGCAATCGACGCTGCAACTCCTTCGTTTCGACGGCTTCGTGATTACATCAAACGCGACCAGTAACTTATAGGAAAGCGACCAGTGAGCCACAGGACGAGCTGTAAGCCCCATATGCTTCTAGGCGGTTTGTTTGGAATTCCAAAGGACTTGAGAACCTTATCTTGCAACACAATAGCATTGAAACAGAAACGCACTCTATCTTTTACCCCAATTAAGCAACGAAATTGAGCAAATTCCAAGAAGGTTTATGCCGTTTTCCAAAATTATGACTAGTTTTTCGTTTCTCGTACTCCAGAAGTCGAAATATCCAACGATTGGCTTGCAAAAGTTCGAAAAGTTGCTGCTGAATTTTGTGAGAAAACAACGGATGCAAGCGGGCATTTCACGCATCACATGCATTGCCATGGGCTGTTGGGAGTAAACTATATAGGAAAAGAGGAAGTTTCCTTTTTTGATAAATTTGCGATTTTTCAGGAAAAGAAACAGCAGGCTTTTTTTGACGACGGTGCATCGACCAACCGCGATTTCTGCAAAAATGGTTCTTGCCATTGCATGATCGCTTGGCTCATCAAGGACAGCGGAGAGATCAATATTCAACACGGGGTAAACGCAAACTCTGAGCTGCGAGGTAAATTTTTGACATTCTCTTTGAAATTGAAATTGAAATTCTGTATTTTTTCTGTGGTTCCACCGATCCGACAGTTGATTCGTCTTCTTTAGGGGAGAGACAAAAGACCAAAGCAGCGGAGAGGCCAATAAAGTGAAAAATAAAATGCACCTTTTGCAACCTACATTTCCAACCCTTTTACCTTTCTAGCTCGCCCGATGCAGCTCATAACCAGAGATCGACACCATGGACCCCTCTCAGTAAAAGTGCTACAATTTTGATTTTGTCATCAATTTCATTCAAGACTTTCTTTCCCCGCAGTTGGATATTGCATCTTCCCAAATAAATTCACCAAAAAACATCAAATGTATGCAGGAAATAGTTACTTTACTTCAGATGGACGTGCTCACCATCTGTTATTTTGAAGACCTCACGCTTTTTCAATGGGTCGCGACCAAAACGGGCTGCGCTGTGACTCGGGCCCCATGATCCTACGTTGGAAAACGAAATGTTTATAACAGAGACAGAATGTGATTAAACAGATGAGTCGTCACTCTCGTGATCACTATGATTGAATTGAATTGCGCTGGGGTTTTGCACGGTTGTTCTGATCCATGACCGAAAACATGTAAGCAAAATGTCGTGCGAAGTGCTCATGTAAAATTCGAGCATCCCTGGACGAAAATACCATCATTAAAATGCAACAAGGATGTTGAAGGGACAATTCACATTAGAGCAAACTTGTCGCTTCACTGTTATCGTATCAGCCTTTGTTATCTAAAATGGTCACCAGTCTTTGATTTGTCTAGCTAAATTATCAGGAAGGTGTAAAATCTGGAAAGATTTATGAGGCCGCATGCTAGTTAAAAATAAATAGCCCAGATTATAAAGCTACGAATGTTGGAATTTAAGTTGGACTTACGAAAGAGAAGCTATTCTCCGAGTGTGGCCTTGGTTCCTTTCCCAACGCAACCCAATTTTCCTGTGTCTAAATTTCTAAATTTCGTCCAGCAAAATACGTTTTTTTCTGATTGGTATCACGATCTAGATGTGTTATTCTAGGTTTCTTGGCCTAGTTTTTCGGCCATTGCTATTCAGCCATTCGCTCGAAAGCCCTGCATTCCCAGACTTTAAGATTGCAATCAGATAAAAGTAAATCTGTTATAATTCTGAGAATCTTCTTAGATTTTTTAAAAGCCACGGGATTCTGATGAACCTGGAGTGGAACATTCGCAAAGCATGGATTTCGTGGAATTATGTCTCCGGGAATTAAGAGGATAGGTCGAAGAAACGGGGCCGTCGCGGAAGGGGAGTACTGGTGCCCGGGGAAGAAGCGAATTCTCGCATTGAATGCTCAAATGGACGCTTTTCGCCGCTTCCGTTGAATTTCTGAATGTTCCTTGCCGCTTGAGGATTCCCTTTTACCAAGACCCTTGATCTCATAGTTGAAAAGGGAGGGAAAAGGAGACGCTTGTAGAGTTTAGATGCGCTGTTAAAGAAGCCCCTTCACTTCTGAGGCATGCATTGTGCGCCGTGGAAGTGTCTTTTCTGTTCCCCAAATCTTATGGCACTTTCCACAATATGTTTGCGATTGTGTGATCAAAAATATTGGTCGGAGATTGGATTCTAATAAGAATGGGTCAATTTTTATAACTTTAAAGTTTCTGAGGGATGTTCTATTCCGTTAGGTTCCATTTATGAAAACAAAGCGCGTTTTATAGATAGGTCAAAAAGAGGGCATAGACAATTCCGGTTTTGGATTCGGCTTCCCTGGGATAAAAACACAACTTCTAAATCGCATGATGGGGACAATTTTAAAACGTTTATGTTTTGTGGGGGCAAGAAACTGTCCTTGTGAGCTCGTACCCCATAGTTCCCGTGCTATGCCACTGTCGAAAGGTGAAGTGGTTAATTTCCATTTCCAAAGCGGAATTTCCAAGTGTATTTTTCCGCTCCGACGGAATTTAAACTGATTGAACTATGCCCGCCATCTGATTCGGATGGAAAGGGGGAAGGCAAGGAAAAATCGGAAAGTTTCCTATCGTTCCTGATTGCATACGGATAATGAAAATAGCAGCAAGAAGTTACTATGGATGAAGGTCACGTCAAGAAGAATTGGGGTTTCACCTACATGTAGAATGGTTGCATTAGATTAGTGAATATTGATTGAAATCTTTTTATGAGAGCATTCGTAGGGTTTTGTGCAGTCCATATCCGACGCATGGTAATCTCGCCAGCGAGATTTTCATTCATTTAAAAATGATTTTCTTCTTTGCTCGTGGATTTATTCGCTTGCTCGTTTATGCAATTGTTTCCCTCAACTGCCGATTCACGGGATTATTTTCGGCATAATGATGAATTTTGTTTGAAGGCATTGTTTATGATTTCCAGATTTAGTGGGTTATTTCCGGTTTAACGACAAATTTACTGCCGACAAATACGGTAACAATGAATGTTTTTGCCAATTCCTGAGCTCAGATGTTCGAGTTTTCGCAATCACAGGCGATGTCGCAGGAAGGCTGTTCCAGGCCAGGATTGTTTGGGGAAAAGAAAGAATTGTGGAGAACATTTCGTTTGCAGATGGGCATGGTTAAAGTCATGCCATTGTCTGTCCGCATCTGAGTTGCTTTAAGCCTTCACACTGATGGAAGATGGAAGTCAACATTGCCCATCATGGGAAACTAAACAAATTGAGAAAATGGACCTGACGCCGACTACAGAGTATGTGGGCCGATTCCTTTCCTTTCCTTTGCCCATCGTGATTCCTTTCTTTCACTTTGCCCAAGATTCCCTTATTTAACTTTGCCCATGACTTCTTTCTTTTACTGACGACTCCTTTCTAATATTTTACCGACGATTCCTTTATTTTATTTCGTTCGCAGTTACTTTATTTTGCTTTGCCCATGATTCCTTTCTTTTACTTTGCCCATGTGATTCTTTTATTTTATAATCATATGTACTTCGCTCATCATTGATCAGTTTCAGCTGTCACGTTCTCACACTGTCACCAGTAGGTAATTGCTTGCTTCACCTGATCATCTGGGGGTCAAGATTAATTTTTCCAAAAGATGTTGCTTTCCATGATTATTTAACTTTATCTGGAGACGTTTGCAACGCTTTGAAAAAGAGTTGGGCATTCTCGGAAATGTTCAATTGAGCACGCAGTGTTGTACAATATTATGTATCTCCTCCCACTTTCAGAATTTCCTCCAAAAAGAGCAATGAAAATTATTTCACCATAACAATTCAATGACAAGCATTGTAATATCTGCCTTCAATAATTTGTGTTAAATATGGCAACATGGAGAAAAATAACATGCAAAACATGCCGCAAAACGTTTCGCTCGGATGTGTCGGATCGATGCACGCACAAATAGTGTTAGACATTAAAATTAAAATTTGAGTGTCCTATCTGACAGCCTGTACACAATTCCAGGAATTGAAAAATTAGCACTGGGAGGTGTCATATTTGACAACCAGGATATAGACCCAGCTGCAATTCATATCTCGTGGAAACGAGACTCAAAGCGATCCTAGCGCTAGCTGTAGCCGTAGCCATCAGGCGAGCTCCGCAGGGAGAGGGCGGTGTCTGGTGAATTGGGTGACAGTGACAGCTACCTACGAGTATACGCGGACTCGGACACAAAGGAAACATCCCGCTGTGCCGCTGCTGGACCTAGGCGAGAAAAAGTGAAATGACGGGAGGAACAAAGGATTAAAAACGACACGGGAATATGGGAATGAAATAAAAATGGAAATCCAGTTCAATTTTGGCCGGGTGAGAAATGAAAACAAATTCAAATTTAGGTCAGAGTGCATGGAGTGCAGGTGGTGCAAGGTGTCAAGGAAGGTGAAGATTTGGTATAGTTGATGTGACAAGTGACCGTTTTTCCCATTGCAACAGTGCAACGCACCCTCAGGTTCATTTTCTCGACACGTATCCATCGATTGAAATGGTTATTGAATTCAACCTGAGGGTGAGTTGCTATGGCGAATGCGGACGAAGGTTTCATGTTGGCGTAAACCTGTTGCTGGAAAGATCTGCGACCAAATTCAGCTTTCAACGAAGAATGCTAAAATATTTCTCAGCAAAGATACTGGTATGTTCCCTCTTTCCTGTTCAGATAAGTTTATGTCCGAAGCGTGAACACGCCACAAACGTTTTCCCCAAAAGTGCAGACTAAAGTGCACCACATGGAATAATAATCCGAGAACTTCCACGTTAAACACATGGCCAATTCTAGACGGCATAGTCAGAGTTTTGTTAAGAGGTTGTAATCTTGTCATCATTGTTGTGACGTCACTGTAGCGGAGGTACTATGCAAAACAGTGAGATATGACATGCAAGCGTTCATTCAGACTGAACATTATTTTCTAACATATTATTATAGGGGTATACCTGTTGGTCGGCCAATTTTGTTTCAAAATAAAACCTACACGAATACGAAAACGCAAAATGTTCGGACATACGCGTGACTGACAGACAGCAACCGTTCGACCCCACCATGAAACGCTGGAGTCATTTTCTTGGATAACACATGTCTGATTTCTTGGACCATTTCCGGCTGAACTTGTCTGAAATCAAAGAAAAGAGGAGAAACCTTCACGTCAAAAAGCGAAAATATTCGTATTTTAAGGATGGAAGGCATACCTTGCAGCGCCAAGACGTCCGTTCACTCGTTTTAAGATAATTATTTTCAGCGAGTATTGAGATTGTGTAGAGAGTGGGAGAGTAACAACGTGGCTCGATGGTTGCGAGCACACTTTGACCGAAACCTGCCTTTAATACGAGTACAAAAGATTTTCCCATCATTTACGGCGGAGAGAAAGGCCCGGTGGAAAACGACTTCGGTGGAAAGTTCGGTGAGAAAAGCTCGATTTTCAAATATTTGGTCACCTTGCATAACCGGTGCTGTCGATGAAAGTCAAGACAACCTTCTCACATCCGGGCGAAATTCGCACCGAAGTAGTTTTCCACTAGACCCTTCTCTCATCTGTTAAACTTTGTAAATAGTTACGTTAGCTGTGTTAAATATGGCACAGTAAATTTCCTCTTCCTGTCTGGATGACATTTCAGGCGAAACGAGCCTTTTTCATTCATCGGCAATCATTGATGTCAGTTCATCCCACATCGGTCATGGTTGCAAACAGTTACAATAAAGAAAGAGTTGAGATGTGCCCAATTCGTTGACAGCAAGGCATAACCCAACAACCTTAATTTGCCATCTCTCTCATCATGACGTCATATCACAGGCGCCTACAACTTCTTTGTGACGTACTTAATTCCATAAGGTCTCAATAAATCCCCTACAGCATATGCCCTTGTTTCGACTCCCAGGCGCACCCAGCAGCGTCTTCACATTCAGCATCCCATTTTGCTCCTTTTCTCCGCATCAACGGATTCTTCACCCGGACTGTTAGGGACTGGAATTCTCTGCCACCCGGTTCTGCACATTTGTCTGCACACTGATGTGTTTTTCTTCGTCTCGAGTTTTCTTTTTTCTTTTTTTAATTTTTGAACGCATTTGCCTTTTATGATATTGACGTATCACCAGACCAATCTGTGACGAATTGCAATGATAAGAATGATAAGGATCATGTCATACGTACTCGTATATCTGATCAACACCAATTTCTGTTGAAAAAAACACTTCCGAAACGCAACTGAATGTGTGCTCAGCATCGGTTTATGTCAATTATTTTATTTTTTATTTATTTATTAACAACAAAAGCATAGCCACAATGGATTGGTGCTGCGGACACGACAATCATGAATGCAAAGATCCAGGTCGAACACATAGTAAAAAAGTGTAAATGCATCAGGGTGCGAGGGAAATTGTGCAACACTTTATGACTCAATGTTTTTTATTTTTTTAAATGGAGGCATTGTTTCCTTTTCGAAGGTCGGAATAGCTGTTATCCTGAACCAGCCGAAAGGATACGACATTCGGAGCAAACAGTGCATCTTGGGAGCACTGAGCTGAACACAGCGTTAGAAATCAAAATTTGCATAAATACAATGCATCATCATGCGAACAGGCGAATAATTTGCAAACGAAGAAAACGAAGACGCGTTCTCGTCGGCACGTCTGGCAAAGGGGGTAAACACATTCGCATATATCTGGGATGACTTCTGGGATTTGCGAAAGAGAATTAACACCATTTTGTTCCTGCGGAGGAGAGTTATTTCACAATTTCATAGCATCGTGCAGGGTGCTGAAAATTTGCTTCACAACGCATGCCGCGCAGGTACCTATAGATACTGCAAAAGTGTATCCCGCATTCGTTATAATGTACATTCTTGATGTAATTTTAAAAACAGGCCAACCGTTTCCCAATTGCTGCATCATTATACCGTTTTGTGCCAAAATAAAGGCAATCAATTTACGGGTTTCCCAAAAGTCATTTGACAACCCCAGAAAAAGTTCATTGCAGTTTTGAAGCAACTGTGGGAGCTTGGAGTGGAGTTCGTTCCAATTCGATATTGGATAACACCTGCAGCAGGCAGCCTGCCCAATCTGAACTTGAAATCGGCAGAAATAGCCCCACAAGAGAAGATTGAAAAGTAGCAAATAGCAGTGGTTGTCAAGTGACTTTTGGGAAACCCTGTATACAATACGGGTGAGTCACCTCTATTGTTGTTTTTTTTTCGATCGTATTTTCCGCGAAAACCGCTGTACCTGCAATTGCGGTGCAATGGAGGTTTTGGAGCCCTGGTTCTCTTGCGCTTCGTTTGGTTCCATTGGTTTCTCCCAAATTGACACCCCTTCACTCTTTTTTTGGGGAAGGGTAGTTAGGGTTGTTTTCTATGCTGCGCATTCTCTCCGGAACTGTGCTTCGGAGTCCATGGTTTAAATGACAAAGTTGTTCATTTCCTTGAACTGAAGGCACCAGAAGTGATCCGACTCAAATCCATCCCTTGGCTTCCGTTTTAGGGGTGGTTTTCTGTGGGAAGGGGTAGAGAGGTTGGAGGGGCGTTTTTTCAGCAGGCAAGCGTTCTTCGTGTCTCGGATGATGGGGCCTGAGATGTGTAGCGGCAGGATCACCCTGTCGCTGCTTGACCTGCAGCACGTTTTTGTTTTTGTGAAAAAAAAGATAAATAACAAAAAAGTTTACGGACTCTGACTTTCGTGCGCGATGAAGTGCGGAATTGGAAAATGAAAGGTTGTTGAAAGTTGGCTGCAGAGCAGAGCAGAGCATAAGCTGAAATTTTCTTTCGAGTGCCTGTGCTGATCTGATCGATCGATTGCTGAATTGCTAAAATCGAAGATTGCCTTGTCCACCCGTGGCAAAGCTCGAGAAATTACCCTTTGAGGTTACGGAGATTCAACAAGAATCCAAAATTGCCCGAGAATGGGGTGAGTGCTGATCCTCATGTGATATAATTTTCATGTGCCAAAACATGCAAGTGCCATAATTTGCTAGTGCCTGTTCTAGTCATAATGTGATATGAAGTGTTTTATCCAAGTGTTTTATCCAAGTGTTTTATCCAAGTGTTTTATCCAAGTGTTTTATCCAAGTGTTTTATCCAAGCGTTTTATCCAAGTGTTTTATCCAAGTGCTTTATCAGTGTCTAAGGAGTTTTTGAATTCGGGCTTTAGTGAAAGAGGAATAGCGATTTGATTATGGTGGGAAAAAAGATATGGTCGTGTGCCACGGCATTGCGATGAAGTGAGAATAGTAGATAAGTGAAGTGAAAAAAATAAGTCTTGTGGGTTAGAAATAAAACAAATCTTTAATTTCATTTCACGAATAAAACAAAAGCAGGCTCAATGGTTATGGAGATTGAAGCCGTTTCACAAATTGGAAAAAGTCTGTGAGAATTCCAATTTTTGGAATTGTTGGAGTAAATCTGTGAGAATTCAAATGTGTGAGAAATCAAATCTGTGAGAATGGAATTGAGGAACAAATCAATGGAATTAGGAATCTCTGAATTGGATAAATGAGAAGTGAAGGCAAACGTAATGGTTTGCTTTCATCTTCTTTTATTTCCAGCTTTTAAACCCCGGATGGTTTTTAATAAGAACATTACCATAACACTCGAAAATTACAACCAGACAGCGTGCCCCATCAAGGTGATCTTCCAAAGTTGCTCATTCAAGGCAGATCCTTCAGAGCTGGTCTCAAATTGTTACGTGGTCTGTCAAAGCTGGTCTTTTCAAG
>JASGXE010016524.1:0-18917 GCA_030068105.1 Sinentomon sp. SZTP_YWyxl
GTAAGGCTAATTGTTTGTTTTTGTTTCCAACCCATTTCTTTTTCCGGATCTTTGGACTGAAGCTTACCTGTGGCTTTCACGCTTTATCTTTTATTTGGACACAAGTTTGCACTCACTGAAAATCGGCATTGTTGATTAAAAAAATTGCCACGAAAGGTGTCAACTTGAAAGAAGCACATTGTTTCGCCATGTTTCCCCAGAATTTATTTTTTGTGTAAAAGTGCGGAATTTTCAAATTTTGACACTTTTTTCTGCAGAATTCGAATGAATTCAAATGACCGTGAAGAAGGTGCCAAAGTCTTTTTACCCATAATTGACCATGCAAGCAGATGTTCATTGCTGACAAGTTTATTGAGATTTGAGATGGGCTGGGAGACGTTGGAAATTAGAAATCCACTGCTCAGCTCCTCTGTCATTGGAGCTTTCGAATATACCGAAGGTGCTAGGTTCCCGAAACGTCAATGTTTTCGAGGAATGGCCATATTATGATACGCGATTGATAAATGGCCGCGGAGAGCTGAAAGAATCGAATTTGTTGCGCAATTTTGCTCGGTCCATGCCACGCCGAATGATTGAGGTTGTCGAAATAAATGACTTTGGAATCGCAATTGCGAAAACGCCAATTGGGTCTCGTTACAGGTTTTACGATCAAATTCGGGCAGTAAACAGGAGTACAACGTTGCATAAACAAATGCCATGATGGTCAAAGTCAAAAGTTGCAATTTTTACCTACCGGGTGTCCAACTTCATAGGGAAGTTGATTGTTTTCGAATTTGTTGTTTTCCAATTGTCATCGCAGTACACCTGATGACGTTGATGAAATTTGGGCGAAACACGGGAGTCCTCAGAAAAACAGAATTAACTGCATGACAGTCAACCGCCGAATGTTTTGGAAAATATTTCACAACTCTGGAAATTCCGAGGAATGGATGGTGCGAATTACCATTTCATGGTCAGCGATTCCGGGAACTGGCAGACTCCCATCAGAAAGACTTCAGTTTTTAGATATCTTAATGGCACACCAGAAAATTTCCAAATTTTCCCGTCGTTCATGGTGGATTCAACAGCTAGGCAATGAATACCATCACGGATTCCTACACCAAAACCCCATCGGGATTCTGATCTGTCGCGCCTCAGGATTTGAAATTTTTTGGAAGGATTTCGGCATCATTCACGTCGGATCTAAACCAGGTCTCGATTAAAACAACAAAAAATATCAAGCAAATTCAAAAGTGGATTCATAAATCCTGTGGGGCAGTATTTACTGTCCCCATCTGTCATGGCAAATAAAAAAATGGAGCATGGGAGGGATAAAAATGGAGTATGGCAGGATTAAAAAAATCTAATTTCGCATTGTTCTCTCATTTGTGTAATTTTTAAAACAAAGTTCGGAGCCACCACAATTTCACGAAACCGCGGTGGCTTTTCAAACCTCGTCCTTCGTCACAGCCACTCTTGTGGCCAGTGAGGCACGACAGTCATCTGATTGGTAAAAATGAACGGGAACGGTAACTTTTTCGTGAGCAATGGGATTTTGATTTGGACGAGCAGAATCTATCTTCCTTTTTGTTTTGAAACTAAAAATTTGGTGGAAATTTCGACTTTACAACCGAAAATTTCGACTTTGCAAAGCGAAATTTTGACTTTGTAGTTGGAAATACCAATGCGACCCCAAAATATGAAATTTCGACTTTGTGAAGCGTCATTTTGATTTTGCAACTTGAAATACCGACTCCGAAATTAGAAATTTCGACTTTGCAACTCCAAAGTTCTGTTATGCAACGGGAAATTTAGTAAAAATTTTGACTTTACAACCCAAAATTTGGACTTCGCACGGCGAATTTTGACTTTGCAACTCGAAATAGCGACTCGGAAATTTGACATTTCGACTTTGCAACTCCAAAATTCTGTTTTGCAACTCGAGATTTATTAAAACTTTTGACTTGCACAACCCAAAATTTCAACTTTGCAATGCGGATTTCGACTTTGCAACTTGAAATAGCAACTCCGAAATTTGAAATTCCCGCCTTTCAACTCAGAATTTCTGTTTTGCAACTCGAAAGTTAGACGAGATTTCGACCTTACAACCCAAAATGTTTGACTTTCCAAAGCAAAATTTTGATTTGCAACTCGACACAGCAACTCCGAAAATCGAAATTTCGACTTTGCAGCGCAAATTATCTGTTTTGAAACTCGAAATGTAGCAGAAATTTCGACTTAGAACCCAAACTATCGACTTCGCAAAGCGAAATTTTGACTTTTGAGTGAAATTCAGACTTTAAGACTCGAAAATTTACAACTCCAACGTTCTGTTTTGCAACCACGAACTCGAAATTTTTAGTAGAAATTTTGCCTTTGACTTTGCAACCCAAAATTTCAACTTTGCAAAGCGAACTTTGACTTTTGCTTCTCGAAAAAGCGACTCTGAAATTCGAAATTTCGACCTTGCAAATAAGAATTTCTGTTTCGCAACTCGAAATGTCGTGAAGATTTCGACTTTTCAACTCAAAATTATTGACTTTGCAAAACAAAATTTTGATTTGCAACTCGATGCAGACTCCAAGAATCGAAATATCTACTTCGCAACTCAAAATATCTGTTTTGCAACTCGAAATAAAGCAGAAATTTCGACTTTATACAACCCAAAAGTTTTGACGTTGCAAAAAAGCGAAATTTTGATTTTCAACTCGATACGACTCTGAAAATCTTAATTTCGACTTTGCAACTCCAAATATCCTTTTGCAACTCAAAATTTAGAAAAATTTTGTCTTCACACCAAAAATTTCGATTTTGCAAAGCAAAATCTTGATTTTGCAACTCGAAAACAACGATTCTGGAATTCGGAATTCAAATTTTGCAACTCGATATTTGGACTTTTCAGACATTTTGAGTTCCGTTCGCTCAAAATTTCGATTTCTTGGCCCTCCATGGGTATGCTTGTCAAGTTGGCAACCACGATCTGCGGTCCGAAATTTGAGAAGTGGGAAATTTGTTGCCAATTCTTGGGCCTGGGGAATGTGTCGACGACACTGCAACATTCCCTCTTCAGCCGCCGACGCGATCGCGCGGGTTTTTCCGCGATCGCGAGGGTTGCAATTTTGTAATTGGTGTACCTAACAGTTCTGGGCAGGTGTTTTGAAATTGCATTTTAAACGCGGCAACTTATTTGAACTCACTTTACCAGACCTAACCTGGTTTTGCGTGACCCGAGGTCATCAATAAAGAAAGAATTTTGATCGAAAAAAAATTCCTGGGCCACTTGGAAAAATTTTGGAATTGGTGGGATTCGAACCGGGACCCCAAAACTTTATGTTGGGATGCAAGCACATCAATCCGACGTCTTAGACCACCTCGGCCACCAGCAGCAGCGACGCGGGTGACGTTTTATCACTCCTATTTATGCACAACTTCTGATATTGGCCAATTCCGCGCGTTTCCATTGTTCTTCCCTGAACCGTTTCTCATTTAAATAAAGCGCGCGGGTTGCTTATTTTAAATGAGAAACGGTTCAGGGGAGAACGAATGGAACGCAGCGGAATTGGCTATATTAAGAAGTTGTGCAAAAATAAGGGATAAAACGTCACCCAGCGTGGCTGCTGCTGTGGCCGAGTGGTCTAAGACGTCGATTGATGTGCTTGCATCCCAACATAAAGTTTTGGGGTCCCGGGTTCGAATCCACCAATTCAAATTTTCAAGTGGCCCAGGAATTTTTTTTCGATAAATTTTTTATTGATGACCTCGGGTCACGCAAAGACCAGGTTAGGTCTGAAAGTGAGTTCAAATGAGTTGCCGCGTTTAAAATGCAATTTCAAACACCGGCCCAGAACTTTAACAATCATTTACAAAATTTTCGCGCGGGTTTGCCGAAAAGAAGGCATCACACCTCACGTCTTGTCTTGTCTTGTCTTTTCCGACTGCTCCTCTTAACCGCACACTTTTTTTTCCCAATCCACTTCCGCATGCGCGTCTGTGATTGGTTGTTGGGAATTCCAGCCAATTTCAACATCCAATTTTCAAAACCCAACTGAACCAAGGGGGGACAAGGTGGTGTGACCTGGCTGGTGGTAACTCCTTGTCAGTTTGTGTCCCATTAGGTATCTGCCCAGATAGGTAATCTTTTGAAATTCATTGCTAGATCTTTTTTCTTTTTTTTTCTCCCCTTTTATTGAACATTTTTTGATCTGTACTGTGAAATCTCCATTTTCCCCAAGGTAGCTATCATAGGGTTAGGCAGGTGTGTTTTTCTTCCACCCCATTGTACAGGATAACACAGAATTAGTTGCCCATAGGGCCGTATTTTCGTATGTGGGCATCCCTACATGCAGGCAGATTACCAGTCGTCGATGCTGGATGGTTTCCACTGTGGCATTGATCAAGGAACGTCAGCAAGACATTTCAACGAAGGAACGTGGTTGCATTTCCCATTGCTTGTCAAAACATGCAGCGGAGGGCTTGTTGCGGCCTGCAACTCTGCACATTGTCATGGTAACTAGAGTCGCCCGGGCATCCGAGCATCATTGGCAGTATTGTTGGTTGCAAACCGAGCAAGAATGTCCCATCACGCTGGCTTGGGCTCGTTGCCATGGCGATGCCTGGATCAGCCCCTGACGGCCAATACTGAGCACGCCTCATCTGCTGCGGGTTTTCTTCGCTTTCCGATGTGATTTGACGAGCGAAAGAATGATTCAAGACGCATCTTAGCGTTGGCAACACCGTCTGCGTGCAGGTCTGCTCACATGCGAAAATTCAGCCTATGGGCAATCTAATTCTGTGTTATCCTGTATTATGTGTACGTTGGTTCATGATTTTTAGCAGCCTACCTTATGAATTCTATTCTTTTCTTTCCTTTTCCAATGTTCATGGCATGTGAATTTTGCCTAGGGAAAATGAACCATACATACTCCAACTTCATTTCCTATTACATCTCATCGATTGCTTACTGGCTGTTGCCGTCATCTGTGGTCAATTTTGAGACTGAATTTCCTGCTGCTCAACCACTCCATTCGGGTTCGTTTTCATCAATTCTTGCTTGGTTTGGTGGCTACCTATTCTTTTATTCTCGTTCCCCATTGTTGTTTTTGTCTGCGACGAGGTCATTTTTTTGTCCAAACTTTTTTGGTTTTCCTGTGACGGGGTCGTTTTGCTGCTTTGACTTGACCAAACATTCGACTTGCGCTTTGCCTTTTCACCTTCACTGCCATGGATTTGACTTTTTGTGAGTACGAACTGGGGGGGGGGGGCAAAAAAAAAAACCGCCTAACCTGACCCACGAGCCAGTGGCTGCTCGTGAGTTTTTTTCTGGGTGAGGCTGGTCACTTTTAATGGAAAACAATGGCAAAATGGGCCATTTGTTCCAAGTCCCCAACAATTCAGAGGGTAGCCAGGCAAATATAAACCTATTGAGAGGTGAAGTCAAGTGGCCATGAAAATTGGCTCTGAAGAAAAATGCTTCAAACTCTCAAGAAAAGGAATTCAATTCTCAAGAAAACGAAATCCTAGCAGTTCATCCCAGAAACTTTTCTTCGGCATCAAAACTTCCTCTGCAGTGCGTTGTATCAGCAAATCCTCGGAATTGCAGGTGGAGGCCAATTGAAGCAACACACCAAAGGCCTAGGTACACAACGTTCTGAAGTTATGGCAATATTCTCTTTTTTTCCTGCATTTTTTTCTGCCCAGTGAAGGGTGGTCCCTGAAAACCGGACAGCCGGACAGGACTGCCGGACAGGACCACCGGACCGACCCGGACGGGTTAGGTTAGGTTAGATTAGGTTAGAATAGTCTAACCTAACCTAACCTGTCCGGGTCGGTCCGGCGGTCCTTTCTGGCTGTCCGGCAGTCCTGTCCGGCTGTCCGGTTTTCAGGGACCACCCCAGTGAAGGTCCATTTTTCTGCCCACTTGCCCAGTATGAAGGTCCAGCGCCTCAAAGAATATCATCCATTCGCCCCACATTTTGTGCGTTGGAGATTTTCCATTTGACACATGTTCCAGCCGAGCATTTGAAAATCTGAGCATTGTCCCTTGCGAATGGCATCAGTACCCTGCCATTCAATTGTTGCAGGTGGGGTCTCTCGGCCAAAATGGCAAAACGGAAGCCAAATATTTTTTTGTTGACCACACCTCGAATGTATACCTACCCACGTCCACGATTGCCCTCTCAAATTCTACCCGCACAAATTTTCGCTGCGAAATTTATAGCCTGCTTCGGAATTTCCATTTTGAAAAATGTTTATATTTTGACAAAAGGGCAATCTGCAAACATCCGCAGAAATGTTTAATTCATGCTCTAAAGAAAAGCCACGAAGGGCGCACCCTCATCTTTGTGTCCGCGATATGTATATAAGCCAAACTCCATCAAAGCCAATGAAGAATTTTTCCACTTTTTCCCCTTCAAGTTCATTTCCCCGCGAAATTGCGCACCTCAAAAAATGTTTGAAATTTCTTTCACTAGGGCTGCTGGTAAGTGGTAACCCGCTGGTAGTGCATTAGGGCTGCTGGTAGGTTAAGCGTTTTTGTCAGTCCCCCAGCAGGACACGCAAGTTCAGCATTTTGGTCAGTTCCGTTAACACCTTGGCCAGTGCATGTTTTCTATGTTGGAACCCTGTCCAGTGCGTGTTTTCTATGTTAACAACCTGTCCAAGTGTGTCTTTTCCATGTTGGCACCCTGTCCAGTGCATGTTTTTCATGTTGCGGTGAAATGACTGGCATAAAAACGTGGTGAGAGGCATAAAAACGTGGTGAGGAGATGTCCGCGGATGCCAAATGCCTGGCGACCAAATGTCGCAAGTGCATTTCTATGCAATCAGACTTGTTTGAGATTGTCAAATTTGGAGACCCCTGCCTGACTCGTCCAGTGTCCAGTGCATCGTTCAGTGTTTTATTAGTCGTTCTGTCCAATGTTCAGTGTTTTCGATGCACCCTTTTTTTTGAGATTGAGATGGGCTATTCTGCATTCTGACATGGGTGTGAATGCCTTTGTTTTTAACATGTGTGATGTTTTTTGGCGAAAAGAAAAGAAGCCATGAAACCTTTCACATGTCTTACCTATATCTTAAGGCGAAATCCAATCCGCACGCAAAAACCATACACTTAGTTGGCGAAAAGAAGCCAAAAACCATCACTTAGTCAAAATCTCAAATCATCTTCATCTGCCAAAGTGGGATGGGGTGTGATTGTTTCTGGTGGGGTGCGCCGCGTAGGGCTGTGCGAATCGGCTTTCGAATCGAATCCCCAAAGTTCGAATCTCGAATCGAACCCGAATCAGCTGTCCAATTTCGAATCGAATCCTTTCCGAGTCAAATCCACTTTTTCGAATCTTGATTCGAATAAGCTTATCACCACATAGGTACCTGGTATTTAGGTTCGAATATGATCTGCATTACATTGACGACATGACATTAGCGACCGACAACTGCTGTCATCAGGTGCAGACACCGTCTGCTGGTAACAAACAATGACCAACACAGTCTGCTGAATGAGCGACCAATACCGGCTGCTGAATCAGTGGTCACTGGATGCAGAATCAGTGACCGACATCGGCTCCTTAAAAGTATCCCGATACCAGCTGCTGATTCGGCCAACAGAACTGTGTCATTAGACAATCAGACATCAGCGACAGACACCACAGGATGCCCACTGTGCTGATATCAGTGAAAGACACTATCTGCTTCTGCTAACAGCAGCGACTGCTGAATCAGCAATCCGACTCCGGCTGCTGAATCAGCGATTGACGCCAGCCATTGAACCAGCAAACGACACGGCTGCTGAATTGGTGACCGACATCGCTAGTGACGTTGGGTAAAGACCGACACATGTTGACATCTGTAACACGACACCAGCTGCGGACATCAATGAGCGAAACTGTCTGCTGACAGCAGTGACCTACACCAACTACTGAATCAGTGACTGACACTGGCTGCAGAATCAGCGACCGACACCGGCTGTTAGGTAAATCAGCGACCGACACCTACTTCTGAATCAGCATCTGGCATCGGCTGCTGAATCAGCAACCACTATCGGTTGCTGAATCAGAGACCTTCACCCGTTGCTGAATCAGTGACCAATATGGTGGCAATGCAGGGCACTGGCAATGCAAAGAACTAATTACAAGAGAAAATGGTCACTTGAGGTAGGTAGGAGGTACCACCTGCTTTATTCCATGATTACCAGAGAAAGATTACTTTGAACCTACTTTATTCTATGATTTCTAGACGAGACTACAACCATGATTTTACCATTCTCGGATTTCCAGTGTGTGTGGAACAACAAAGAGAAAAGCAAATAAGTCTATCGAGTTACAAGTATGTAGGCACCTAGGCCTACCTACGTCGGTCAATTTCAGAAAATTTTTCGACTTCCTATTTGAATTTGATGCCTACGTATTCGAGTTTTTCAGTCTTATTGGTATTCGACTCGATTCGATTCGAATTCAATTTTTACGCCCTCTATTCGATACCTATTTGATTCGAGGCAAAAAACCACTGATCACAGAGCCCTGTGGCCCTGTCTCTCTCCTGTCAGACCTGAATTTGAAGCCAGTTCCTGCTCTGACATCTCGATTGAACAGTGGCGCGGAGCAGCATGTGAGCAAATTTATGCGAGGTGATATCTGTATCGTGTAAACCTACAAGATGATTATGTAAGATATTTTTGAAACTGTTCTGTTCTGTTTTTTGTTTTATTTCCCATAGAGATGCAAGAAATTTACAGAACAACATTCAGAAACAGAAACAATCAGTTTTTTTGAATTAACAATAAAAATAATAACAACAACAATGACCCAGACTCACCAGAGCACAGCGCAGGCAACATCCAATTTCATCGAATTTTGAAGACCTCAGTCGTTGCAGGATGGCAATTGAATTGGAAACAATAAACAGTCAGCACCAAATTGTAACACATTTTGATAAAAATTCCCTAAACAAAAGATGGGATGTTGCAGCTCATGGCCGCAGTGAGAAAGGGACAAAAAACAGAAACAGACGGAAATGGGGGAGGTGAGGCTCTCAACCACGAAGCAGGCACTGATCATCAAATGATCATTTACTTGACTGTCGGAAGTATTCACAGGTCACCCCCACTGCACCCTGATCCAAGGCCCATCAGTGTGTCAAGCAGGGTTGTTTGTTTTAAAACAAATTGGTTTAAAACATTGTTTCAAACACGTTTTAAAACAAGGCTTTGAAAAAAAACATTTTTGTTTTAAAAATTTAAACAAAAAGGGTTTTTATCAAATCCGGTTTAAAAAACAAAATCCGGAAATGGGAATTTGACCCACCAGAAACAAACTTTTCATCCAAATTTGTCAAAAATTTCTTGATTTTTTGTTTCTTAAAGGTTATTCACAGGTAAATTTCCAATCTTCCTTTTTTTCGGTCAGTTTTATATTTTCCCTTAATTTATATAGTTCCTTTTTGTAGTGTCCTTTACTATTTTATTCCTTTTTATTTTCGCACCAATGTTTGTTCACCTTTTCAACCTCATTTTTTCCAGTGGTGTCTACCCTGCAGTTTTCAAAATATCCAGAGTTGTTCCAATTTTCAAGGGTGGTGACCCATTTTGTATATCAAATTACCGACCTATCTCCATCCTCCCTGACCTAAATAAGTTACTAGAAAAGGCTTTGCACTCCAGGTTACAGTCATATCTTGACAAGTAGGCTATGACCTTTTGCACCCATCTCAGCATGGATTTCGCCCAAATCTTTCTACCACCACTGCCTTGGTTGAGCTGGGGTCATTCCTTCAGTTTTCCTGTGATGGTGGTTACTTTTCAGCTGCTGTTTCACTTGATCTTTCTAAAGCATTCGACCGAGTGGACCACTCCCTACTTTTGCATAAGTTAGACAAACTGGGAGTCCGTGGAGTCCCTCTTTCTTTGTTACACTCTTACTTGAGTGATCGCACGCAATATGTGGCCAGGGATGGTTTGCAGTCTGCACTGTCTTCAATCAAATGGGGTGTGCCTCAGGGCTCTGTTTTGGGCCCTCTCTTGTTTATAATTTATGTCAATGATGTGTGTCTCTTACCACTAAACTCGAATTTACTACTGTATGCAGATGATACCACTTTGTATGCTAAGGGGACTGATCCCATATCCTTATTACATATGTTAAACAGTGATATTTGTCTTGTTCACTCTTGGTTCACATCTCATAACCTTTTCCTAAATACATCTAAGACCCAATTTTGCCTATTTACTTCAAGGACAAATAGGATTACCTTCTCTTTGCCCCCGTTACTCGTTGATGGACAAGTTGTTCCATTGGCAAATGAACTTAAGTTGCTTGGATTACAATTTGATTCCCATCTTACTTGGGATTCTCATTTATCAAATTTGACACATCATTTCAATTATCTCTTAGTTGTCTTCAGGTCACTTCGCCATTTTGTGCCTAAACATATTTTGCGAGTTATTTACTATGCCCTAGCTCACTCAAAGTTGACTTATGCTGTTGAAGTCTGGGGTACTAGTTTCTAAAACATTTGAAGTGCCTTTACCTTAAACAGAAACATTTGCTGCGAGTAATGTTGTTTGCTAAATTTCGTTCTCCATCTGCTCCACTGTTTAAGATTCTGGGCATTCTCCCTGTTTATCACAGTGTTCTTTCCTCGCTGCTTCTGTTTATGTTTAAGGTTTTGGCTGGTACCATTGCCATTCGAAACTTCCAGCCAAGTCACCCTCGGACTGCAACTAGGCAGCTTTCACACGGGTGTCTTCTGCTCCCCCGGGTTCAGAGTCAACATGGTAAGCAGTCCACCCTCTTTAGGGCTGTTAAAATTTGGAATTGTTTCTCTACACTAGCAAGGGAACATCATTATGCTTACCATATTTTTAAAAACCGTGTCCGACACAAAGTTTCCTCTTTAGAGGTGCAAATTTTGATTGAGTTACTGTTCAATTAGGTTTTCATGGACCTGCCTCAGGCAGTAGGTATAGAATTCGGATGTTGTGGCAAAAAAAATCCGTTTCAGCATTTTCTTCCATAGCGATGTTTTTTCTTCCTTCCAAGTTTTAGTTTCCCCCTGGTTACCCCCAGTCCACATGATTTTCCTTTTCCCAGGCACTCATGATTTTCTTTTTCCCTTTCCACTCCATATTGCACCTGTTCCTCCCATGAATTTTTGCTTCGCAAGAGTTTTTTCTGTTTGTGGTGGGGAGGGTACGGCCAAATTGCCTAGCATTTAATTGCTACAGGCCTACGCTCCCCGCTCTAACTCTAAACTCTCTTGTTTGTAAGCCACATCTTCCACTCACTTTCCAATATCCTACAGTTGCTTTAATACTCTCTAATGTTTTCTTCTTTTTTATTCCCATTTCTTATGGTTGCGTTGCTGTTTTTGCAACACTTCCTATCTAGGGTTGTTGCTTTGATGCTGTGAGTCAATTTATGACTTTTCATGTTGTTTTATGAAACCATTTTTCCGGTTCAAATTCAATTGCCTGATAATGTGGATCCACGCATTGAACATCAACATCACACATTCAACATCAACCTCTGATGCATTATGTGAGTGCTGCTTCGACTGCAATGCAACCGTAAGTTTTTGGTTTTGAAATTTTCCGTTTATGGGTTTTTTTGGGCACTGGAATATTTAATAAAATCATTGAAATTTTGAAATGTTAACCAATGAAAATGGAACACCTACCTACACTTGTTTGAACTATGAAAATGAAACTGAACTTTTTTGTAAACAAACTGAATTTTTGTTGTGTGCTTCTTTTCTTTTTTCTGTTTGTGAGAAACTGAAATTAAAATGTAATTAAAACAAACAGAAAAAAAAAAGATGGCAGGGACCTACTCAGAAATGAATCAGAAGATGAATATAACATGCTGAAAGAAATAATTTTACTGAGCAAATTTCACCAATCAAATCGTTTTTTACCTTGTTAGGTTCTGAAGTCCAAAGCACAACAATTCAAAAATAACGAACAAAACAGAATTTTGCTCCAGGTTGCCTTGATCATGTTCACCATTACTTTCGCTTATCAACTCCAGCAATCCGAACAAGGCAAGCTGTTCCACTGAACAAGTGGAACAGCTTGCCTTGATCAAAATCACTCCGATCTCTCATTTTACAGTTTTTCGCCTTTCCTTACCCCATAATCATGTCTACATCACACCATCACAAACATCAAAATCTCACACACCCTCTAAACTTAACCAACCACTTGGTGGTGTGCTTATTTCATTGAAAAATGACTTGCAAGGAAAAACAATGGATATTCAAAACATGTGGCAATACCTACAACATGGCTGACTGTTTAAATGTTCTCTACCGCGTTAATGTTCGACCAATTTCTACGATGCACCATCTGCATCTGTATCCAAAATCGATAGGTAGATTCTGAAATGGAATGGCACAGGTCATCGCAAAATTCCACGTTGTTACCCAGTGTCGTTACGTTGTTTCCAAGAACTTAGTTTATGGCAATGTTCATTTTGGTACAACTTTGGGAATATCCACATCATTCTCTCCTATTTTTGATCATGATCATGAACTTTTGGTACTTCTTTTTAAACCGCGAATGGTTTGCCATTTGTCACGATTGTCCAGTTGCCAGTAACCAAATAAATACCTCGAAACACGAAACACCATGAAGAAAGAGCAGGCGGGTGATCAGAAATCAGAAGAAAACAGGATAGGACTCTTTGGAAAGTGGTTGTTTCTGTCTGGTAACCTCTAAAATTTATCCCACCAGACATGATATGACCAATGCATCAAACAGACACATGCTTTTTGTGACCTTGGAAGGAAAATAAAAACAGGGACCTATGGAAATAAAATAGGTTAAAATAGGTCCAGGCATTCGGTAGGTGGGTACTGTTAATAACTAAGAATGGACATGGTACTCTTACAAAAAAAAAAACAACCAGATTGGAAAACAAATGAGTCCAGCAAATGCTCAGTGTTTATTTGAATGGTGTATTAAAAACAAGAATTGTCACGTTTTTCATGATTTTGGGAACATAACTAGGAACATGAAGCATTGCACTTGCCACTTGTTGACAGGGCAATTTTCATTGAAATCCAACTCTCATCAACATTATCGGTAATTTTCATTGTACCTACCTAAATTTCCTGGGAATTTGTGAATCCCTTTTGAACTTTTGGCACTCAAAAACAAATAGGAAAACAAAACGATAGAGGATGTGTACGAGGAACATTTAAGCAAAAATCAACACCTGAACAATTTTCTCTTGGGGTATGGCCTATAGTGAGTTGTTTATTTTTGACTTTTGTCATCTCACCATCGCAAAATAATTGTAATGGTTGATGAAAACATTTGCCGTGGTTGGTGAAAATTGGATTGTAGGTATTTCATAAAATTCTTGCCATATTTTGTTGACTTTTTGAACAATGCCGAAACAAATAGAAATAGAAATGAATAGAATCCAATGAAAATTCCAAGAATTTTGGAATATCTCCAGGAATATTTACGCAACCCGAATCCCGAACGTTATCCATTCATGCAAATTGGAGCACATCAAATGAGTTTATTCACTAACCTGCCATATCGAACCACGAGACAAGTTGAGGACTGAGGAGCTAAACGCGCATTGTGTGCACAAAATGATATGGAATCTGGCAGTGGCCAATGGGCAAATTCGATTTGTTTTTTTCCTGCGTACTGCCCAGGGTATGTTGCTGCATTCACTCGGGCTTCACTCAAAGTTTTACCTAAAAGAAAAAGGAAAAAAATATTTGTTTTAAAATCCAGAATCCCTTCCAGAATCCCTTCAATGGGATTTTATCAAGGAATTTGAGATCCTTCCCCTCTGTTTCCTTTCCCTTTGTTTCTCAAAATCAAGAAATTTTTGTTGAAAATAAAATATATTATACAACAAGGCTATAGGTAGGCAGGTACCTACTTAGGGAGGTTAATTCATTGGCACCGTTGCTGCCTTAAATACCAAGGCCAGGGCTGCAAAAAGTCGTTTGGAGCCCTGGAGCACGGATTTTGGAGCCTGGTCAAATTTTGGTCGATGAGCTTTTTTTTTGCTCGTCAGCTTTCTCTTGCGTAAGCCCGTTCGATCCCTGCTTAGAAAAATTCGATAAGTTTACTTCGCTCGCCGATTCACATGTTTTTCCACCCCGGACGAAAGTTGGAGAGCTTTTTTTTTTGTTCTCCGGCCCAATTTCGATCCCGGTCGACCCACAACGGTCCCGGGAGCAATGCTCCCGTGCTCCCGACTTTTTGCAGCCCTGACCAAGGCAACAGCTGATGTTGTTTTGCAGCTTTCATTCGTGTAGGTATGATTTTTTTTGCCTGCTGGAAGGCTATATCCCCATCGCCCTAGCCTGGGGAGTATATTAGGTACCTACGAGTACATCTTGAATGCAGGAAAATTTTACCAATCTGTCTTGATTTTTCTTTTTCTTCTTTTCGCCAGGTGATGGAATGTACATAACATCTGTAAAGTTTCTACTGAGATGGCTTCTTGTTGTTTTCTACACTGAAAATATAGACTGCGCACTTCTTCCTCGGTGATTTGTCATTTTGAAGCTTATTTGAATGGAAAAGACAGACAGACCACTCAGTTCAGTACCTGCAATTTGTAAACAATGTCTGGTCATCATGAAATAGTTCCTTATTTTCAGTCAACTCTATTTGAAGGCTGAACTAACTACCCACCTTCCCACCTGTTAATTTTTCAAATCGTGTATTACCTTCCTGGAGTAAGTTTGGATGGACGGACAGGGAGCCACAAACTCCAATCCCCCACTCACGTGAGGCACTGAATTTCCCTGGGCTTCCCCATCCCAGGTTACAAGGAACATGGGATCTCTTGAACAACATCAGTACAGCTTGAAATGGAATGACTTTCCATCTAGCATCGTGAAATCCTTCCGCCACTTACGAGATGAGGAAGACTTTATAGATGTCACTCTGGCATGTGATGGACACTCATATACGGCACACAAGGTTGTGCTATCTGCGTGCAGTCCATATTTTAAAGTCTTGCTTAAGGTTAGTCTTTGAATCTATCAACAGGTGGTTGTTATACCCTTTTTAGGAATGTTTTTTCTTCCACCCAACAAAAGCCAAGCCCACAATATTTCTTCTACCCACAATAGGCCCAAAGACATATCTGCCTGATTGAATGGAAAAGACAAAAGACTCAGACTATCTTTTTCCAGCATCCTGCACACTTCCATCTGGAATGATTTTCATTCTCACAATGGCAAGATGGCTTTGTAACAGAAGTTTTTTTTAAACCAGGCTGGGAATTCAACATGCTGGCCAGGATGGGTAGGTAAATGTGCAAAACTTGAAGCACTGTAGGTGCTTCAGCTTTGTATCTACACATACAAAATTCGTTTTGTCTTACAAAACAAATCAATAGCTGAGAATGGTCGACATTCGTCTTCTGGGACTTGGTTTTGTAGGGCGAAAGCCCTGCTCATTTTAACTTGGATTTTTTTTGTTTCATGAAAAAGTTAATTATTCTAGCTGCTGTCAAAAGTTCGGCAATTGGCAGCTTGGTGTTTGGCTCACTGTTGTTTTTTTACACCAAAAATTGCAGTATTACAAATAGATTGTTACCTAACATTGTTGAACGAAGTTGCACTGACATCTTTCTGAGATATGATAATTTTCCTGTCTTTCGGACATGCCATTCCAAATTGCATTCGACTCTTGCGACCACGCCCCATGGCATCTTGACCCTCGCCCCATGGCATCTCACTCAGCCAACTGCAGAGTAAATAATCGAGGACCTAATGCAGAGGCACATCAATTATTGCTTTGAAATCGCCAAACGGCAACATCAGGAATTGGTATTGCGTGTGAACATTCGTCACGAATGATCTCATTTTGCATCAGCCGAAATCACACATGGGAGGCAGACATTGCGCCACCTCAACAGCCTCTCAGCATGTTGGATGGCAGGGCTCTTGATGAAATCAAAATATGCCAGGATGTGACAAATCAGGGATGAATGATTTTTTTTTCGGAGAGGCCTCAGATGTTCCCTCAGACAGAAACGGGGTGTCGAGAAAATAATTATTGTCAGATGCACACATAAATAGATTCGCAAGGAGCATGTTGTGTAATGGTCATCGGGCTCTTTTTTTTATCTTAAGAAGAGCCGTTGGTTGTCCTTAATAAGGTGGCATTTACGTCAAAATCACCAAAAATTGATTTTTAGATTTTGTTATCTTTTTCTTTTGACGTTTCTGTACATTCTCACAGAATTTCACAACTGTAACTCAAATACTTCTCGAGTTATGACCTATTGAAGTTCACATCTCCAATGTCCACTGCCTGTAATGCAAACTTTAAACCGCGATACTGCAAAACCATGTTTTTTTAGCATAAAGGGTACATTTTCTCGGAAATTCACTCCACAAAGCTGAAAATTTGTCACCCATGCAAAAAAACACTTTTCTTTTTACGCTAGAAGTTCTGCACGATCATATATAATTCCGTAATGCGCATGTTTGCTGTTTTCAGAGTTTCACTGAGTTCACACATCTTTTTTTTTATTAAAATAAGCCAAACTGGGCTTCAATAGATGTCTTACTTTCCGAGATAACGTACCCTTGTGCAAAACGGTTTGAATTTTATCATTCACATGCTATTTTAAAATTAATCAACTCAGAAACTTTTGTTTTGGGGCACAAGATCACTGGTTCTTAAAGCTTCTTTGGACAAATTTTCAGCTCCCTACCAACCTCAACGGGTTCTCATTTTATGACAGAAAACTTAGCGGGTCAATTTTGACGTAGGATACATGCCACCTTGAAAGGGGGCAGCTTTGGTGTCCCTCTGTTGTCCTAAAAAGGACAATTTTGGGAGTCCTCGAGGGCCATTGGTTGACCTTAAAAGGACATTGGTGGGGTGGCTCACAGGAGATGTTCAAAAAGGTTGCCATTCCTCTCCGTGCAGATATGCAAATGATCTTCAAAGCAAACTGATTTTACCAGCTTAACCGCGGCAATCGCTGGCAATATGTTCCGCTCATATTTTTGCCTGAAACTGGTCTGTGGAAGCCGCTTGGGTTGCAAAAACTCTGGTTAGGGGTAAAATTGAAAGGTCTCACAAGCGTGCAGGCCTCTCAATGCAGGCACCGTTGCCGATCAATTTGTCTCCAAAATTCTGCCATCAAAGCATGACCGCGATGGTTTTGTGGGCAGGCCCGATGATGTGGTCTCCCCGAATTCCGCCGAGGACATTTACTTTCTGTGGCCACTGCGTGTGGACATTTCCAGATCAATCTTCTGGTGGCTCTAATAACGGGCATTTTGCTTGTTGATTCTTCAATTTGGAAGAAGGTGGCCTCATCTGTAAGACAGATCAGTCTGGTCAATCCTGAGACTCAAACAATCTTGTTCGATGTGGTTTCACAGAATGCTGCCTGCCGTTCAAGATCCTCAACCACAAGTTCCAGGCTTTTCCATAGTTTCCAAGGATAAATGTATCTAACAATTTGTCCAGAGTATTTTAGGAGGCTGCTCTTGTGCAAGCTCAGAGCTGCTGCCACTGCTGCTTCATTCAAAATGTTTTTTTTTGTGACCGGTGGCGAAGTGGAAGGTTTTTTTTTGTGGTGGCGACCGGTGGCGAATTGGAAGGTTCTTTGCAGATCCTGTTGTTTTGAACTTGGTGACCAAAATTTGCACCTGTTTTTGCCATGCATGGCCAATGCGGGGGAGCCTTTCATGAAAAAGGCACATGTTTGCAGCAAGCTGTTTTCGGCCCTCCCGTACAAGAAAATAACAAACTCAACTTGCTCCTGCATAGTGAATTTCATGCTTGCAAGCATCTAACAATAGAATGAAGGTGAATAAGTGCAATACGATTGAGATTGGCGAGGTGCAAAACCTGGATCGGAAACTGTGATTGCTTGCAAAAGATAACACGGTGCAGACGGCGTATCCATCTGAATTTTCTGGAAATACGTAGGCGTATCCAGATATTTTGAGAACTGCTTGTCAAAATGCAACGTGTAAAACCCTGATAAAAACCACATTCTCAAATCAATAGAGGGACTCTTCCCTGACACCAGTACAAAATTCCACCATTTTCATGCAACTCGTTGAAGCTCCACGTTGTTCTGAAGTAGGCTCTTATAAAACTGTGAATTTGCTACTTTTTGCCGCAGAGCTGATGCCATAAAATTCCAGTCTTGCTATTGCCCCCTTTGATTTTTAGAAAAATAAGAAGTTGAAGCTGAAGACGAATGTCCTAGCGAATGTCTCATGAGAACGATGTTTCTCCTCTGTAGGATATCTAAATTTTCTAGATGTTTTTTGTGACATTGAATGTTCGCTTTGGTCATGTTTCATCGATTCTGCGAGCAGACAGGGCAATTTTGGTGTGGATTTTCGAAAAGTATTCTCGGGCAAGAATACTTTACTTACGTTAACAGGTAGAATGATGAGGCTAGCATTAACTGCAGTTGATCTGTCATCTTTTGCAACTGTCTCTGAAAACCATCAAAATTTTGCTCGTTCACAAACCGACTTTTTTGCTTGTGAGCAGGGATGGGTAAATTGGAAATTGGGCACGTATTATACGTGACGTATTATACTCACGTATAATACGCATATAAACGTATAAAACCAAAAGAGACATGTGGCACATAGTTTTTCTCGTAATTTTGAGCACATCGCAATGCAAGTGAGCAAGCAGTCCCAAATAAAAGGAGAAAAGAGCAGCAACAGATTATTAGTCTTTATCAATTGCAAAAAACACGGGTATCGTGATAGATACCAAACATAACGTTGACAATACCTACCCCTAATTTGGGCCCCGGCTTGAACATTTTTGCTGTGGTCATTGTGTTATCTGTACTTTGCACAAGATCATAAAGGACCAGCGACCAGCAAACAAATTCTAGCAAAAATAAGTTGGGTCTGAAAAGCAAAAAATATACTTGTTTTTGAATATTTTTGATTTTATTTAATGTGTGCAA
>JASGXE010016525.1:0-11214 GCA_030068105.1 Sinentomon sp. SZTP_YWyxl
ATGTATCATCAACAAAAGGCATTTATGACATTTGGCAAGGAAATGGTCTGCCGACAGACGTCTGCTGCAACGGTGAATCCTGCTGTGGGCCTTCATTGGCAAGAGCAATTTTGCTCTTCATTCTTTGCATCCCCCGCGCATGCAATGCATCCCCCGGTCCATGAATGAACCAAGCAGGTACCTACACAAAGTTCCCCGGAGTTGTTTGTTGTTCAGGGCATGCGTTGTCTCTGCGTCAAGAGTGGTGGATGGGTGGAAAGTGTCGGCTTTTGCGAACATGCAAACAAAAAAAACCATTTTGAACATAAAAGGGACTTCCCCTACAGTTTCTCTGCGACTCCATTTTGTCCTCAATTCACAACAATATGCGGAATAATAAATCAATCGCCTTTATTTTCGGACGACTGATAATTTGCAGGTAATTTCCTTGCCTCTTCGGAGTGGAGTCACCCTAGCTGTCGCATCAAGATGAGTAAACTCGCAAACGTGCGTCCCTATTCATTTGGTTGCATATACCTCTAAGCGTTTTAATGCAGTTAGAAGCGCGAGGGAGTGTAAACCAACCTCGGTTGGTTTACTGTCCCTCTGAGCGTTTTAATCGAGTTAGAGTGCGAGGTACTGTAAACCAATTCCAGTTGGTTTACTTTCCCTCTGCATACATCAGATTCAAAGAAATTTCAAAATTTCACATTTTGATTCAAAATTGTGCTTCAGTGTTTCCGAAAATCAAAAATTTAGTAGACGCAAAAGTTGTGCAGAATTTCAAGACCTTTCCGGCGATATGAAAAACTCAATATGTCAAAAAAATGAGTTGGTTTAGTTTCCCTCTAGCTGGCCCATTTCTACGGTGAAGGAGATGCTGGCATGGGATTGTACTCGCATTTCCACCCCTTTAGGCTAAATTGCGATTGAAAGAGAAGGTTACAGTATAGCTTCTGTGACTTTTTAAGCTTAACACAACGAGAGCTGTTGGCAATGGATGAGCACGTTTAAAATTTCATGACTTATCGTTGCCGTCAAATTATAATATTCCGGTTTATGCTGGTGCTTAAACACTACACTTCGCTGAGGAATGTTTGAATTCGAGCATCAAATAACAAAAACGCTTTGGGTTTCTATTCGCCAATAATTTATGCAGTGCCGCAAAAGCTAAATTGCGTTTTCTCAGCACGAGTCGCCGCTGATGATATTTTATATTCATTTCGTCTAATACGTTAACACAGAAATAAAAGTGCAATATTCATATGATGTTTTTTATTTCAATACATATGAAAAAGCAAAACCTTTGACGCCGCCAAGTGTAACCTATCACAACATTTGAAACTTACTGTTTGATTAGATGACTCCCTTGGTTCCATCAAGTCTTGTCCGTAAAATTAAAAAATTATATGATTTACGTTTTAATTATCTTTTTTTGTGTTTCAGTCATATCAGTGAGAATTAAAATCAAGTTCACATCACAACAATTTGAACGGGAAAACATTAATTCCTGCACTGTATTTTTGTGATATTTGAATTTTGCATTTTCCGCGCCGGGGTGTATCATTTCATTTTTGCCACTAAACTGAAAATCGAGAATGGCGATTGCTGATTTGAAAACCCTGGCCAATTTATTGCTGTTCGGTTGCGGGTTTCGCGCATTGATTCCTTGCTGCTGCAGGGATTTTCCGAAAACAGCAAAATTTGGAATGGATGTAAAAGTAATCTGCCAATTTAAGGTCAGGTGTTGGCTTTGTCGTGTGTGTATTGTATTTTGGCTCGCATGCACGTTTTTCAGAGAATCTTGGGATGATCTTCCGGGATGACAATGCTTCAATAATTATCATATTCACAACTATACCCACCATTTGGATGTGTGAGCATGGTGCCTAAGTTCCAGACAATGAAATGGCCGTCATTTGGAAAGGGAAAGAAACATTCCAAAACTAGTCTATTTGATCGTATTTCCCTTCGTCACTTTTCTATGAGCTTGTATTTCTGTGATGCAAAAGCAAATCAATATTCTCCCCCAGCCCTAGCTCTTTTTATGCAGGAGATTGTAGTTATGAAAGTCTTATTGATTAGGCTACAGAGTCACATACTCATGAAAGGGAGAGTTTCATATGCAGTGATGGATTCCTATTTATCTGATACAGTTAAGGTTTAAATGAAGCCAACGATTGATTTATGCTGTATGCTTGTTCTACCCCTTCAGCCCGTTTCTATAGGCATTTATTTTGCAAGAGGAAAAACGGATCAATACTTGACTCGTAATTTGACTCTCTTTTGATTGGATTATATTAGCCTCTGCGCGGGGTCCCCAATTATCGAATGATATTAGATGTCTCAGAAGTTCCGACGTAATTTTTCATGTCTTCGTGTATGAGGAACAAGCTTCGAGTATGAAATGAAAAAAGTTAGCAGTTGCGCTGGCAGAGTTCATGATCTTGAAAAAAGTAAATCTGAGAGCTCACACCATGATTTTGTAAATTTCCAACCATAAATGTGTTGCAATTTGATCAGGAATAATTGTAATGTTAATTGTGATGTTTAAACTTTCGGTTGGAAGTCGGAGTTGATTGATTACAATTATCTGTTGATATGAAAAATTGTTTTTTGACTTGGAAAAAATATTCTAAAATTATTCGTGGTCAATTTGTGGCATTGAAGATAAATGATTTAATGCAGGTTCGTGACTGAGAAGAGACCAATTTCCTATCTATCACGATTACTCGTGCTCTCTCCCCCGCGAATATCGTTTTTACCCTACTCGTTTGATGGTACCATCAAATGCATCATTTTATGTACAATGGGAACGGCAGGACAACTGCTCTGACGAAACGTACCATCATACCTGTTGCTGCTAAGTACACAAAACTTGCATAGTCAGATCCCGGAAACAAACCCGTCCGTTGAAAGTTGCCACACTCCTTTCTCGCTGTGCAAAACCATCAGTCGAATTTGAAAGCGTATCATATAATGTCTAACGTGTCCTCTTCCCAGGCCTTTACTCCACACAACCGGAACCTGGTCTGCTTATCCAGGGATGTACGCATCCGTCTGATTTTTTGGAGAACAGTGGCGAGGTGCTCAACAGTGAAAATTTAAACTGTCGTGATCTTTTCACATCTGATACTCGTGGTTACCTCGATTTCTTTCCGCCATCCCCCTCCGCGATTAGGAACTCGGACTGTGCGTGCATATCCATGCCCGATATAAATTCCATATTTCACTGCCAGACTAAATCACCGAATGTAACATCTCATCCAATTCAACGAAAAATCGGTGGCATGGTTCTTCAAGTCTTTCCAATTTCGGTGGAAACTGCTGCACATAGGCAAATCAGACCAAATCAGGTTCTCGAGCAAATTGGATTCGACGTTCCTTCCACCTCCATTCAACAACGTCCAGGTACATCTGAGCACGTAATCGCTACAAGCGCTCCATCGCCTCCGGTAATTTTTCGCGCTGACGTTTTCCAATGCGGCGTCACTAACGATTGCGAAGGGGAAAATAGGCGTTTCAAAGTGACTGTCAGGCATGTTTCTCTCTGAGTGATAAAATCGGAGCAAATGAAAGAGCAATGGAAGCCATTTTGTGTGGTCTGATAAGTAATTGGGGATTATGTTGAGATTACGATCGACACCCAAGACGGATCGTTTTCCGTGGAAATAGCCTTCCGGCGTATTGACCAACTGACGCCCAACGATTTGATACAAATTATAGAAGTGGGACAGCAATCTAACAACGATGCCTTGCCGGACAGTCTCGAAATTACAATCACTTCATATCGAAGTCCGAAATTGATCGCAATGACTCGTAACAAACACCAAATAAAGAGGGGAATTTCGGTGACGAAGCATTTTACAGAGTTTCACGGTCTGCCATCTCCATAACAAACCAGGACAGGATCTGTCTCACGAGAACTTTTGCCGTTGCCATCGTAAACTCTCACCTTGCAAGTTTGGCAGACGAAGACAAACAGAGACAAAATAAAGTTAGAAAAGGTCGTCGAATGCACGAGGAAAATACTAGAGCTCTTGCGCATAGCAGGTGTTACAGACGAAGAGTGGTCGGTTGATGTAATCGGCTCATCAATTTCAAAATGCCTTTCCCGAACACCAAATTAAAATTTTTCAGAAACTTCAGTTTTCTCCGGTACTCGTATACAAAGGTCCTCAACAAACGGCTGATGGATTACCGAGAACTGCCTTATATTTCGTCTAGGAAAACGAACATTTACCCATCTCGAGCGCAATTCACAATGTTTTCGGGGGTCAAAAATTCTGCATTACGTGCGATACATTTTTGTCTGGGGAGCGACACAATTGCAAAGCCATTTGCAACGGCTGTTTATGTTCACCGCCGTGCAAATTCGTTTGTACAAAACATTGCCCAGACTGCTTAAGGTGTTAAGGTCGGGTGCTGATTTCATCAAGCATAAGTCAACAACAACCGTAAAAAATGTCTGCGAAACACGGTGGCATTGCAAAATATGTCTAAGAGTACCGGATGATGCATATAAATGTAAGGAGAGATATTGCTCCGAATGTACCTCCAAACCCATTCAGCATTTCTGTTATATGAGACCTGACAGACCACATCAGCCGGTGGAATCGAAGTGATCGGACTTATCTTCAGAAACGCAGAAAAAACATGCAGCGTGAGTACACCTTCATGTTTTTGATATTGAGATTGACAATTCAAATTAAGCAGATTTCTCCACAAAATTTAAACATGGCCCCGTCTTATTTATATCCCAAGCCGACTGTTAGAATTGCATCGAATGCAACGCTTGACACGACTAAGACATATCGATCCCTCTCTCACGTTACTACAAATTATCAAAATTACCAGCCAAAAAGTGCTACTCACTATGCACCATGACACCATATAACGAATCCAAATTCGAGAAATGGTTCGATGACGCCGTCCATTCGGGTACACCTTTGATTTTGTGAACTACATGATTGCCTATTTCAAAAGTGATGTTCACCTTCTTAGAGTAGGTTCTTTGAAGTTCTGCGATTGCATGCTGAATAATGGAAAAGTTGACCCCTCTTTGGAGTGTAGTACAATTGCTAGTCCTGATCTGAAACTTTTCCGCAGAAATTTCTTGCAGGCCGACACCATTGGGATCCTAACGGGTACAGGGCCACTCCAAACCATTCTGCGGCATCGATAGAATGGCAATCGTGGCTGGAACATCTTCACAACATAAATATATAGAACACAGTACACGGACCGGAAAAAAGATTGGACGGTTTTACATCGCCGAGTACCACTATGAAAAGCGAAGTCTTGCTTCGAACACAACGGGTGCTTTTATCACGGGTGTATCAACTGTTTCAAACACGGTCTAGATATGCCATATTACCCCGACCAAAAAGAAACCGCAAATAGCAGGCACGATACAACTTGCATAAAATCCAAGTTCTTGGAGGATCAGGGATACTTTCGTTGAAATTTGGGATTGTCGGTTTGCACAGGAGATGAACACAAATCCAGAGTTGAAGCAGATCATGTCCTCCGTTAAAACCGAGTGACGCCTTTACGGTGGAAGGACGGGGTGCAGTGGAACGTATTACAGATGCCAACCGGGAGGCGAATTTAAGAAATGAGTACGCGTTTGGACCTACCCCGATTTTGCGCGTATCGAAAAAGTGAAAAATAAAGCTAATCTAAACAAAACCTAACCTATCTAACTTACCTAACGTACCCTATCCAAACCAAACCTGACCTAACCTAACCTTTTTCCCTTGTTTCTAGCGTTTTTCCCGTTTTTGGAGGGTCCGGGCTTTAACACGGAGTTAGATGGAAAAGGGACCAAACGCGTACCCATTTCTTAAATAAACAACCGGGAGAAAAGATTTTTATTGTGGCGTAACGTCACTTTACCCCTTCATAAACAAAAATAAATAAACATGACATAACGCACATAAAAGTGTTCATCGATAGCTTCCCGGCACTTGAAAACGAGAGAAAGGTCAATTAAGTGCACTGCAATCCCTAGGCAGGACCTGTAACATCCCGTCCTACTTTACACGCGAGACTACTTTTGCCTCCTTGTATTACGTGCAGAAACAAAACAAACAAGACGACTATACACCCAAAACTTTTTTTGGAATTAATCCAGGACTTAGAAGCCTGGCAAACCCTATCTCAGCATTTATTGTTTTTCGTCATTCGGACAGAGGGAGAATCTTTCACATGCAAAACTTGAAACCTGAGCTTTTTTTCGCTGATGCAAGATCCCAACACGGGCGTAAAATCGCTTATTTCTATTTTGGATGAAATGGTAGTGGTCAACTGGGTTTACACAAACGATGTTCGGGTTTACACAAACGATGTTCCGTTAATTCAACCGTATGCTAGTCCGGTTATTGCAGCATACACCGCAGCTCAGGCTCGGTTTCCACCTGAGTCTGAGAAGGTGCGATTTATATTTCGACTACGATTCCGTGATCTTTATGACATGGCCCGGTGACAAAATCCAGATTTTGGCAACTTTGTAGGTGATTTAACGGATGAGTTGTCAGTGTAAGGAAAAGGTCTTACCTCACGGCATTAGTCCCGTGAGACCCGAAGAATTACGGATATTCAGTCCATACTACAAGTACGGCCAAATTAACCGTGACCATTACATGCAAGGGCATATCACTTACATTATCATCATCAGCTTGCGTCAATTACGAAACTGATGGATATGGTTCTCAATGATTCACCCGACGTCAGAGTACCGACATGCCAGATATCGAGAACAGTTCCACTTACAGTTTATACAAATGAGACCGATAATTATACCATGTAGTTGTAGCAAAGCGGTGAAGGTTACAATATCACGACAGTCTACGATTTGGACATATCGAAAAGAGATTGAATACAAAAGAGGTTGGAGTTGCTGGTGGGGTATCAAACCATGTTGTGCCTTCCGTTCAGAATGATCGTGACAGGGCTAAGCGGTTGTGGAAATCTCTTTTTGTTACGATACGGGATTGTTTGATGTTTATGTAAATCATTATTCTGCTATTCGGATTGCAACTCGGACCAATATCGAACATGGCAGATTTTTTTAACCATCGACTTGGTAACACGAGCAAAGTACAATTTGTTCTTCCTGGACAAGATCACGTTTATATCAAATTGGCGCACACAATGTTACATGTGAAAGCCAGGGTGATCAAAAATGACCACGCGATTTTAATGCCCGAACAGATTGTAGCGCCGAATAATTGGCTGCACACGTAATTTTCTCAGGTGATGTATATTTAAACAATCACTTGATCTCCCCTCCTGCAAACACGTATGCCTATAGAGCATACTTTGAAACATTACTTTGTTGTGTTCCAGCAGCAACGAAATCACATTTGGCCTCTGCTTTGAATAACAAAGACATGGCGGGTCACATGGCCGATATAGACCATAACGAGGGGATATAAAAGCGGGCACGATGATTAGAAATTCTCACGATCTCGATATGATGGGTCCAATCTTTGCAGATTTCTTCAACGTTGACCCTTTTCTGTTGAACGATGTTAATATGCGCGTGAAACTGATTCGAACAATGACACTTTTCGCCTCATTGCTGCGCAATGTCAATTCCAAATTAAAATCTTAGATGCAACTCACATACTCGTAGTCAGCAAAGTGAAGTTAAGCTTTAAAATTCTGCTGGGACATACATTCGCTCTGATGAAGGGAAATGCAAAGTAACAACTAAACCGTGTAGAAATCAATGTTCTGAAAATCCCCGCCAAGATTCAAAGCAAGACGCTTGACGATATATCATTGGAGCCAATATTAAAACGTATCGTTGTCGGCTTTGTCTCAAACATGGCCTACAACGGTGATATCAAGTGCAATCCCTTCACCTTTGAGCAGCTTGACGAAAGCTACTTTGCACTTTACGCTGATGGAGAGCAGGTTCCGAGCAAGCCTCTGCAGCCTGTTTATTCTTCCGGAAATTTGAACGTTTCCAGTTACCGCACGTTGTTTTCCGGGACTGGCACTCATTATCAAGACGAAGGAAATGACATCACGCGATCGGAGTACGCCAACGGTTATTGCCGCTATGCATTCGATCCCACCCCCGATCTGGGGTCTACCTCAGACACTCACTGGAACGTTATGAAAGCATAATGATAAGATCTCACGTCACAGGCAACACGAACGTAAATACTTGGACCTCGTTGGCTACCCGAAAGCTAGCGATATCGTCTGCCCGGTTATTGTTTTGTTTCGAACGCAACTCACCCGGGTCAAGGTGCAAAAGATTGCGTGTCCGAAAAATGTCAGAAATATTTGTACTGGTTACTGAAAAATGACAAACTTGGCGCACCGTATAATAACGCTATGGATCTGTGGTTTTCATAGGGCATACAGAACGTGACACTGCATCGGAGAAAAGAAGACAACCCCACCTCTTCCCGCATCAACGTCGTGCCGCATGTGTTCCCCAGCTCGCAGCAGCATTGCGCTCGCGGTTCCCATTCGATAAACATCTCTCTCTTTCGCGATTCAAAATTTTTTGATTCAACTTGTCTGCTTTGAAGATTGTCTCGACCTGGTAAGCATTTTTTCACCATTATTATGGATATCTCAAACTTCACAATGTCGCAGGAGGTTATAAGGACGGTGCCAAGGTTACTAAAACCGTGGACGGCAAGAGAAAAGTACCCGTCATTAAAAATTTGGCAATGAGGAAAAAGTGGGTGTAGGGAGGTGGATGGTGGGAGTTGGGTGGGTGAGGGGTGGTTGGCAGGTGGTGGGGTAGGGGGAGGTGAAGCGAGGCAGGGACGACGGAAATGGGCGGTTTCTGGGGACTCGGCATAGAAAAAAATTAAAAATTCTTGTGTGACCAGCTTTGACCTTTTTTATATGGACCCGTTGGGGATTTGCTCGATTGGAATTCATTCCGAATATGTGTTTTCCTGAACAGATTTTACTACGAATTGGCGAGGTTCGAGTGGTAGAATCTTGGAATCTTGTTTCCATCTATTGTGAATAAGGTCAAATTGCCGAAAACACTGGCACGGCGATCGCCTTTTGCAGCGGGACGTGCGGCCACAGTTTTAATGATATAATTCTGGGCCAATGATTGTGTTGAAAAAAATTTGCTGTGCACAAAGAAATATGGGTAGTTCCAAACACGTGTCCACTACTGCATTTATCCCATCATGGTGTCACCGCATTTAGAAGAATATTTCTTTCTTTTTCTCAAATTGTTGTGATTTTTCCTTTGAGTGGACTGATTGAATCGACAGAGCCAACTTTAGCCGAGTCCAAACGCTGCGTATCAGATGCTATTTCTTGCCCGATGCGTGCGAAGCCGCTTCGTTCCCTGCTCTTGCTTAACCCACTTAAACCTCCAAGAGAAAAATTCTTCTCAACACTAATGTCCTTGCAAGCGAAAAATGCATTTTCCCAGATGTCCGCAAGACTCGAAAGTACCCGCTTAATTGATTCGGACGCCAATTTAAAACCTGAAAACATAAAACGATTCTTTTTTCGAGATGCGGCACGTCCGAGTCGGACATGCGGTGGTGGGCCGTTTTTGACCTGTTAAGAAACTGACCAAAATGAAAACACATATCCGTTTTTAGCTTCAACGGAAAGAACCAAGAATGGCCTGGCACAAAATCTCGAATCAGAGCTGGTGTTTTCGGAGCTGACATCACGAAAGATGTCAAACTGCGTCACGCCATTTGGACGTATACGGCGCCACTCTGAATATGCGGGCCATAGGCGATTTTTGTCAGACTTTTGAAACACGGGGCCATGTTTCCTCATTTCGCATGAGCCGCAAAACACATCACATAAAGGAATGCATTTAACAGCGCTTACTAGATGGGAAATAACATGGCCCCGTGCTTCTAAAGTCTGGCAAAAATCTCCTATGGCCCGCGTATTTTGAATGTCTGAGTATATGTCTGGAGGAAAACCAATGATGGAGAGAGCAATCGGTCTCCCATACAGCTTGCCCATCTCCGACCGAACGTCTACTCAGATATCAGTGCAATACAAATGTCAGCCGTTAGGGATAAAACTCCCGCACTCAGATGTCTCTGGCCGCTTGCGAAAGGCCACTATTCTCCGCATAAAATAGAACCGAGGACAGATATCGGTCGCGAGCGACTGCTCGGTGGATCGCGGACAAACATCTGCCAGCCAAGCACCGCAGTGGCAAGATACACGTTTTTGGCCAATCGTCAGGAGTCTGAGCATCCGGCGTCAGTGAGGCCAGATGTCAGCAGTGGCGGTCGTGGAACACACTATACGGCAGAACATCTGCTTGGCCAGGTTGCCTTGGCGCTAAATGTCAGGCCGCCAGGTAACCATCGCCGCCAGATATCCGTGGCTGAGAAACGGTAGGTAGTGCACCTACAAATACTGAAGATTTCCAGTAACGTATATGTGAACAAGTACACTGTCAACATCCAGGAGCGCATACTTGAACAAACAGCGGCGAATGCCCTAAAGCACACAGTAAACAGTCACAAATGACTTGGAGCTCTTTCAGAAACATACAGGAAGAGAGCCACAAATCGTCTGAATTCACCGTGAATGAGATTCGACCAAAATTCTACCAAACAAATGCAAACATCAAATGCAAACACAGAATGCGTCTGCATTCGGTGTTTGCAGACGCTGTTTGCGTTTTTCTTCATCGCTATCCCCACACTGACATCTGCTGGCTTTTATCATGGAACTAAAAATCCACACAGATGATGCGAATTCGGAATGCTTTTTTTTCCACGCAATGGCAATGAAATGGGAAGTTGTGGGTGATTTGAAATGACTTTATTCAGGTAGTCTATTATAAATAGCTTCATTGCTTTTGACCCCATGCTGTGGCCGAAAGTTACATTATCCGCTGTAGAATGAGAGTGAGCATAATCGACATTTCCAGGCTGTGAAATATTCAGTGCACAGAACGTCTATCAATAGCAACTGACGACATTTCTAAAACGAATGCATTTACTGCACAAACTTCTCTTCAGGATTATAAAAGAGATTTTCGGTTTTTAGGCCAATTTTAATGCAAATGATATTTTCATATAAGCCTTTGCTCCTCGCAGTTGTATTACTGAAACTAAGGTAGTCTATGGAGGTTAGTTTTAACAACGGAATGGAAGCATTAAAAAGTAATGACGACGTTAAAACATGATATGGAAATGGCATGAATTTAGAAAACTCCGGCAGCTCACTCGAACTTTGAGATTGCAGCTTTTACCC
>JASGXE010016526.1:0-10121 GCA_030068105.1 Sinentomon sp. SZTP_YWyxl
CCCTTCGTTTACTTTCATTTTTGAAAAGACTCAGAAAATTAAAAAAATGTTCGGTTTTAAATTAAATCAGTGAACAAGACACACTCTGTCTTCATACATCATGGGAAGCATATAAAAGCCAAAAAATGGAAAAAAATTGAAAATTTTTTAAATTTTGTGGTTACATAGAAGGGGAAAATGTACAAAAAATAAATTTTTCTTTTTATTATTATTCCAAAAGCAGCAACAATGAATGGGCGCTGCAACAATCACACAACAAACATGAAATGAAGCATGGCACACAATAAAATGACACACAAACATTCAAGACAGAAAGGCATAGCACCACTCACGGATGCTGAGTCCAACCCAAAGCAGAAAGCAAAGTAAATCTCCACAAGTGCCACCGTTTGTACTGAATGCCTGCAAAATCAATGCAACTCTGCGAACTACTGCGGCACAGTTGAACACAAATGCCAGTTTGATCCACCCCTGATCCGCCAAAAATGGAGGATCAGATTTGATCTCGGATCAGAGCCAACTGATACGAGATCAGGACTCGAGCCACCTTGGAAAAACAGACAATTTTGATCCGAGATCAGTCACTGATCCCGGATCAGTTTCGACAGCATGATCTCGGATCAGATCCAAAAAAACTCGAATTCGACTTGATCCGAGATCAGTGGCTCCTGATCTCAGATCAAATTTTGATCTGCGTTGGAAAAACTGGGCATAACCACCACTTTTGTAAAACGTTCTGCAATAGCCACCTTCTGTTTAGTAACCACGTCTGACGTTTGAGTCCCCGACGGTGATGACTGCATTAGAACACGAAGAGAGCTGAGATTTCGGCACATGACTGGCAGATGAAGAACTGGGATCATCCACAGGGGAGAGATTTTTTGGTTCAGATTTAGAAGAAGAGCAAAAAAAAAAGTACATTACAGCAGCTAGAATCACTCAAGGGGCTGATGTTTCTGTCTCTATTTGAGGTGTTTTGAACATTGTCAAGTTTTTGGACTACACTCGAGTTTTGCTTTTCCACCAAACCAAGTCTCTTTTCAAGATTTTCCACAGATGCAATCAACTAAGCCATCGAAGAGAGAGCTGACAAGCTATTGTCCATTGTTTTTATTTTTTCTGTTAGTGACTCCTGAATGGAGAATATTTTTTCGCATTGTGTGGAGCATCCTTCTGAAACAGCATCCAGCAAAATAGATTTTAGCTCAGCATCGGAAGTGTGATCGTCATCGGGTTGTGACATGTTTGCAGCATCCAAACGAGATTTAAGTTCAGTGTCACGTCACACAAGAGGATGGCCTCGTGGAGCGACTTCTGCTTATATTTAGCAAAATACTCATCTCAATTTGCGTGAAAATCAGTAATGATGGAGCCTCGCAGACACAAACCTTTTTCCTTTGACCCAAAGAAGACAACATCGAAGAGTGGGACATTATCTGCATTTTTATCCACACTTGCTACTCCAGCCGGAAAGGGTGGATAGCCGAACACCGACGCGAAAACATATGAACCAACATCATATTGTGATGGGCCAGGATTGTGTTCGATATCAGATCCAAGGAGCAAAATCAGAAGGAGCCATGAATAGCTTTTTGGAGGTGGTCCTTCAGCCAGTCTTGTTTTCAAGTACAATCTCTTCTCTTTCCTGTTGAGAAGAGAGAACGAGTAGTAGCCAGAGGTAAACTCAGCATGTGCAAGCATAAGGTTGCCACTTCTGAGGGATTTATTCAATAAGAATAACTTTGCCGATCCATCACAAAAAAGGGATTCCTGACGAAACATCATTCTGTCCAGTGAACACAGTGAGATGCAGGAAATTACTTTGGTTGAACAAACAATCACTGTTATGGAGTGGGATGAACTGTTATAGCAGTTTATTGGAGTCGGCCAATTTGCATCAGCACCTTGCTGTGAAAACCAGGCCACAAGAAAAACAATGGCCAGTGATCTGTGGACGAGCACGTTTGCCATTTTTTGCTGAATTCTGGTGATCAGCGAACAGTTACAAAGAGTGAGAGCACCTTTCTGGAACAGGTCACTTGCGATTTTCTGCAGTGACCACAGTTGAAGGGCTATTTGCAGGCTGTTCACAGCAGATTAGTTGTCGACATCAGAATGGCTAGTGGTTCAGCCAATTGACTCCTCAATCACCTCAGATAGTCTTTGTTGCACAGGATGTGGAATTACTAGATGTGGAAATATCCAGTTGACAGATTCAATCTGAATAGACACCCCATCCCAGGTGGGCCTCCTGAAGCCTATTGCCCACAAGGTATAACAATCATATTGGCTCTATGGCCACCTGCATCAATCTCAAACCTCAAAGAAACAATAGCTTTCAATTTGTGACCTTGGTTCCTCCTCTTTCAGAGGAGAGGTAGCCAGGTTCTTGGGAGGAAGGGACCTTGGCTGTTGACAGCGCTGTCGCCCGCTGGCCGCTTTGTGAATCTCCATGGATTCTTTTAAATCCCTGACCGTGTTATTTTCAGCCGTACACAGGATTTTGCTCTGGTTCCACTGGAACCTATGAGATTTGTTTCATGAATGTGCGGCAATAGCACTTTTCTCCACTTTGCCTCTGGCGGTGTGGCGCTTGTGCTCTTTGATCTTTGTTTTCAGAGTTCTGCGGTTTTGTCCAATGTAGAGTAGAGTTGTTCGCACTCGCAAGGAATCTCATATACTCCGCTTCCTTTTTCCTCCTCTCCCTTATCCTTCAGATTTGGTCGTCCCTCAATTTGAGGTGAGGTTTAAAGATGGTGTGAATATTATATGAGCGCAAAACATTGGCAATTTTTTCAGTGGTACCTGAAAGTTACGGAAGAATTGCAATTGCAAATCATCGTAACTTTCATATGGATATTCTTGCAGGAAATGGATGCAGAATTGCTCCAATTATTCCATAATTATTGATGCCATGACACCAGGCCAAAGACTAAAGGCAACGCAATGCACGCTGTGCAAAATGGATACCTACTTCATTCTCTATTCCTTGAGAAAATGGTTACACACTTGGTAGGTACCTATCAACCTAATGATTCAGAGAAGATAAGTACCTACTTTTGTCTCTGAATCCTAGGAACAATAACAATTGTTTTATTCTCGGATTTAAAGTGCGTGGAAGAACCAAGAGAAAAGCTAAATTGGTCTTGCCGAGTTCCAAGTAGGTGCATCATTCAATTTCAGGTTAATTATTCAACTTCCGAATTCGGTTCGTATTTGAGATTTTAAGGCAGGCATCCTGCCTATTCCATTCGAGGATCGCTGTAATTGTTCAATTTGAATTGTCTTCTATTCGCTGATCGATTCGATACAAAAAACCACTGTTTTCAGAGCCCCAGTCGCTGGGCACGATAAATTAAAAGGCATAAAGACAAAAGAAAAAAGATAAAAGAGCAGGCTTATCACCACAGTGCTACTTTGGTGGGAAGAATTTATTACACATTTAAATGTGGGTATTGGCCGTATCGATGTGGTATCGAGATGTACGCAGGTATAGAGATGCTGAACACCAAACAAAAAATAAAACAAAATCGGGAAAATCTTGAGAAGTCACAATGACTTCCAGCAAAAAGTTGATGCTGAGTTTTTCCAAGAGAGGAAGAGGATAGAGAACAGGGTTGCAAAAAAAAACGAAACATTTGAAAAAAAACAAAACATTTGTTTCAAAACAAAATGGGATGTTTTAAAACACTTTTTTTTTGTTTTAAAACAGCTGGAAAAAAACTTGTTTTAAAACATGATTTTTGTTTTAAAACAAGGTGTTTTAAAACAAATATTTTTTCCTTTTTCTTGTAAAACTTTGAGTGAAGCCCGAGTGAATGCAGCAACATACCCTGGGCAGTACGCAGACAAAAACAAATCGAATTTGCCCATTGGCCACTGCCAGATTCCATATTATGCACGTCTAGTTCAACTTCACTCGTGGTTCGATTGGCGGGTATCTGAATAAACTCATTTGATGTGCTGGAATTTGCATCAATGGCTAACGTTTGGGATTCGGGGTGCGTAAATATTCCTGGAGATATTCCAAAATTCTTGGAATTTTCATTGGATTCTATTCATTTCTATTTTTATTCAATTGTTATTATTCAAAAAGTCCACAAAATAGCAAGAATTGTGATGAAATGCAATCAAATTTTCACCAACCACGCCAAATTTTATCATTGCCTTTACAATGTTGTGTTGGTGATGACAAGAAAGATGAAACAAAATATCATAAGAATGAAACAAAATATCATATGCCATACCCCAAGAGAAAAATGTTCAGGTGTTGATTTTGTTTAAATATTCCCTAATTACTCGTACACATACACATCCTTTATCGTTTTGTTTTCCTATTTGTTTTTGAGTGTCAAAAGTTCAAAAGTGAATTATTCACAAATTCCCAGAAAATTTAGGTACAACGAAAATTACCGGAAATCTTGAGAATTAGATTTCAATTAAAATTGCCGGTCACAACAAGTTTCCTGTTCCTAGTTATGTTCCCAAAATCATGAAAAACATTATACAAATTCTTGTTTTTAATATTACACACCATTCAAATAGGCACTCAGCATTTGCTGACTCATGCCTACTTGTTTTCCAATCTGGTTGTTTTTTTTTTGTTTTTGTGCGAGTACCTGTGCCTTTCCATTTTAACTCTCTACTAGGGATATCACAGGGCTGCAAAAAGTCGGGAGCATTGCGCCCGGGACAGTTGTGGCCCGACCGGGATCGAAATGGGCTGGAGAGAAAAAAACAAAAAAAGCCCTCCAACTTTCGCTAGGGATGGAAAGACATGTAGATTGGCAAGCGAAATGAACTTTTTTGGGGTTTTCGACCAGGACCGAAACGGGCTGATGAGCAAAAAAAAGCTCATCGACCAAAATTTGACCAGGCATGCTCCAAAATCCGTGCTCCAGGGCTCCAAACAACTTTTTGCAGCCCTGGGATGTCCCTTCTTACAGGGCTGCCAAAAGTTGGGAGCACGGGAGCATTGCTCCCGGGACCGTTGTGGGCCGACCGGGATCGAAAATGGGCTGGAGAGCAAAAAAAGCTGTCCTACTTTCGTCCTGGATGGAAAGACGTGTAGATTGGCGAGCGAAGTAAACTTTTAGGGTTTTTCGACCAGGACCAAAACGGGCTGACCAGAACGGTAGGAGATCAATGTCTATGGAGATCATTCATCTCCAACGGTAGGAGATCAATGTTTATGTTGTAAGGACCTAGGACTTACATGGTACATACCAAACGTAGGACACAGGTCATGTTGTCCAACTTCCTGCCAAGTGAACCTCAGAGCTTCAGAACATCCTCCCCACTTTCTTCCTCCTCCTGTTTTGAACTGTCACGCTGAGTAAAAATGACCTTAGTCACATGATGAATTTCTTTCTTGCACGGTGCATTGTGTTCCTATTGTTGCCGTAGAAAGGGATATTGCCGCCAACAGTAGTCAAGTGATTCTCTCCATGTGTGGATTGGCCGGCCTACCTTTCTTAGGCCCAAACGGTATCCGTCAGCCCTGCGGAGAGGGTGATTTAGGCCCACGTTGAATATGGGCACAGTATCGGAGTGAGCAGCCACCAAGTGTTTAACGATGGTCCGTCCCTGCAAGTCCTGCCTCACACTCTGGATGTTCCAACTTGCAAGTGTCGCCGGTTCCCAAAGTCTATGTCTCTCCCATCGATGCATTCTGGTGTGCTCTGCCAAAGTTAAAACTTGCCCGGCCGATCCGAACCTCAACGTGGGTCGGACCATTGAGGTGTACAGTGCTCGTGTGATGAACCAAGGTAGCCGATGCTCAACCATTTTACGCATTCCGAGAAATGCTGACTGCGCTGGTCGAATCCTTGGGGTGTGTAGCGATTAGCGTTCATGTGTATCCCAGAAATGTGCACCCAGATGTCGGAGATGATGTACTAGCTTGATGTTGTGTCCATCCAGGACAAATGGGTGGAGCGGTGGCAGAGAGGCAGGGGATCGTCTCAGTAGTGTAGACTCGGTGTAGTTTATACTCAGACCTGTTCCAGTTATCGTGCACAAGAGGTCTCGTGAAATCGCTGTCAGATGTGATATCGATGATGTCATGATGAGAATGTCATCAGCAAAGGTGAGGATGACCGGGAGCCCAAAGGTGTCCAAGACGCATGATGTCCTCCAAAGCCTTGTACGTGGTAAGAAGCACCGCTTCCGTGACGGCCATGAATAACAACGGAGACGCCGAGCAACCCTGACGAATCCCCGCTGTTGGGAAGTGTGGGCCAATAAAATCTCCCATCCAGCTGATCCACCGTTATTTACGTAAGCACTAGTGGATGATACGGCTTCTGAGATGTGGGCTGACTTGAAACTGACGCAGGCATGTTTCGACTGCGAGATGTGTGACAGTGTCAAAGGCAGCTTGCAGATCCAGGAGAGCAGAAATGTTTGGTCACCAGCTCTCCAATGCTCCTGCGGGATACGCCTGACACAGCATAAAAGATATTCCACCCGCCGCGATCTCTGGAAGGCTGCCCGATTGGGCTTCAGAACTAACCTCATCTCACCAAAACTGTCAGGATGCCCGAGAACAGAGAGACCAACTAGACTTACTTGTCTTCATTGGTATTACACTCACCCTTCTGTGTGCTTACCGGAAAACCTGTGTACCTGTGTATACAAACCTGTATATACAAACCCCCAGTGCCCATCTTCGTGGCACCCTTACACACCTTTGGAAGATGCCCATCTTCGTGGCACCCTTACACACCTTTGGAAGATGTGAAACAAAATAAACTACTGAAACAAAATAAACTAACTACACCTTCGGCAACTAACTCCAAAAATCTCTCCTCCAGTAACTTCAAAGCATTTAAAACCCACTGCTAAAATGAAGAAGAAAAATGGATAGTTCAATTTTCCTATTGAATAATTTATCACAGTTAAATAAATCCAAAAATACTCCTAGCGAAATAACTGAACAACTGCGAAACTCATCTTTTATTGTGTCCTGGATCCCTCAATCCTGTGTTACCGGAGTGGTATCAGTATTGTTCACCCTTGAGTACCTTGATCCATGTATATTCATCTTTCGCCTCGTACAAGCACCTTCCTGCACCCGAGCCTCCCGCCTGCCCCCAAAGGGGCATGCCCCTGAAAAAAGAAAACAAAAACAAAAAGGGGAGAAAAAAACACATAGGGATGGGGTAAATAATGGCCCAGCTACAGGAATGTAAGGGGAGGGCCGGACCAAGTTGCCGGCCAAGGTGATCGGAATCCGCCTGTGCACATCACTACCCACCAGGGTAGTATCCTCATTACTTATCACCATCCCCCCACATCCTGCAGCTGTACCACGCACCACGAAGTAGTGCGGCCCCTCAGCACCCCTCATCGGGGCATATTTTTTTTCTTTTTTATTTGGACAAAAAGAAAGGAATCTAACCTGCTCCTGTCCCATTCTTTAGAAGTATTCTCCCTTAACTTCTATGCAGTGTTGCAGCCTTGTAAGCCATGATTCAATGCCTTGGCAGTGTTTAGATTGAGGGATTGCCTTTAGTTGTGAATTTATGGCTTTTGAAAGATTTTGGATCCGGGTGAAAGGCTTCCCTGCAATCCCAGATTTGATTTTTGGATAAATCCAAAAATAATGTGGGCCAGGTTGGGACTGTAGGGTGGATGAGCCAGTTCAGTAATTTTATTCTCTGCGAGAAATTGCCTCACGAGAGCTGTTTTGTGTGGCCCAGCATTGTCATGCAGCAGCAAAGTGCGGGTGGTGCCTTCTTTTGATCGTTGTTTTTGGACCTAAGAGACAACTTTCGGAAGCACCACTGAAGCATAGCAATATGCCAACAGTACCATTGTTTAAACAAGTCTCAGCCACAATGTGTGCCACTGTTGCATTTTGATGATCCGCGATTATCCCCTGGACAACTGCAATTGTTTGGTCGTTCACAATCTGTTTTGACTGCGACCCCAACGTGGCGCATCTTCAACGGTTTCCCGGCCAGCCTTGAATTGGCTCATCCAATCGTCTACACTGCAATAGGAACAGATGTACTCGCCATACACGCTAATGAGAATATTATGGATCGTGGTCGCATTTTCCCCAAGTTTGAAGCGTGTCAAAACACAAAATCTGACAGAATCATTTTGAAAATCGCATGTTTTCTTGGCTCAGGCGAAATCAGTCTTCTCCAATTCAACTCAGAAAGCCAGAAATCTTAGAAATCCTAAATTCACAAGGCACATCTGAAAGAGGAAATACAGGCCATCATTTCAAACAGAAAATTAAACTTCAGACACGTCAGGAAGACCCTGTCACAGAATAGTTGCAGACTACTCTGGGATGACCTACGTATTTGACATGTACGCCTGTCGGTGTGGGAGTGTACTGCCTTTGCTTGCATTGAAATTCAATGCAAAAGAAACAAAAAAAACATGCAATAACATTTTTTTTTACAAAATAAAAAAAAATTGAAAATGTTACTGGTGTCAAAATTAACCCATTTCCAAAGGAAAAATTTGTTTGAAAACAATTTGATAAAAAAAACACACCTGTTTTTGTTTTAAAACAATTCGATAAAAAACACCTGTTTTTGTTTTAAAACAAACTGTTTTAAAACAAAAATGTTTTTTTTTCAAAGCCTTGTTTTAAAACGTGTTTGAAACAATGTTTTAAAACAATTTGTTTTATAGGCAACAAACAACCCTGATAGAGAATTTTTAAATTTGGTGCTTTTTTATTTCTTTTTAAGAGGGCCGCTCCATCGAAAATGACGATTCGGATTAATGTTTATGTCTGATAATACCGTGACCGATTTTGATGAAGTTTTGCAGGCATTTCAAGAACGAAGCAGCCTTGACTTTCATCAAATTTGAGCACAATGTCTTTGCCTACAGTTTTTCTGATGCTGTCAAAAACGTATTTTCCGGAATATGGATTTGCAGGAATCGCTAATGAGTTTTTTAAACTATTGATCTGTAATTTTGCATAGAGACTCCTAAACCATGCTACTAATGATTAAAGGTCAACTTCAGATTTTAAAGTGGCTCAAATATTGGTTAGCGATATTGATTTTCTACCCCAGGACTGAAATTTAAGTACCTATCGGCATTCTCGTCGTCAGTGACACGCGTTAAGTGTGACTATACACTGGGCGCGTAACGACGCATGCGGCATCTGGCGAAATGCAGGTGATGAGACGGCGCTCCACGACGTACCTACCTGCTCTCAGAAATTGGCCGACCATCCCTGGATTCTACGCCAGCAGAGGCCACATACCCATGGACCTGTCTCGCGTGCGACACTTGGGTAAAGATGGTCAGGTAGGAAATTCGTTTGTCACGCATTGGAAAATCAAACCAACTGTCTTGCAAATCCTGACTCCATAACTTGCATTTTCATTACGGTTCAGGTGTTGATAACCACAGGTTCCTACTCATCTATGGGCACTTTTCAATGAATAACGATGAAGATGGAATGTATATACCTACAGCAGAACCGATGAATCGCTTCTTCTTCTGAGCTAACCGTGAATGGTAAAATGAGCCAACGCTAGCGATCCACAAGTTCTACTGTGACCCTTGAAGGAGCCATTGGGTCATTGGAGTGGATATCTGCGTGAACACGAGCCCATATCTCGCAAAGGAAAGAGTATCATCACCTGCATTGACTGACAGGTCAATAGGTATCCTTTACGAAAACCTAAACGCATTGTCGGTTGATTCTGTCATGTGCATTCTTTGTGGCCCCAGCCAGGGTTGCAAAAAAAAAAACGAAACATTTGAAAAATAACAAAACATTTGTTTTAAAACAAAATTATTGGATGTTTTAAAACACTTTTTTTGTTTTAAAACAGGTAGAAAAAAAAACTTGTTTTAAAACATGATTTTTGTCTTAAAACAAGGTGTTTTAAAACAAATATTTTTTTCCTTTTTCTTGTAAAACTTTGAGGGAAGCCCGAGTGAATGCAGCAACACACCCTGGGCAGTAAGCAGGCAAAAACAAATCAAATTTGCCCGTTGGCCACTGCCAGATTCCATACATATGATTCTGTGCACACAATGCACGTCTAGCTCCTCAACGTCACTCGTGGTTCGATATGACAGGTATGTGAATAAACTCATTTGATGTGCTGGAATTTGCATCAATGGCTAACGTT
>JASGXE010016527.1:0-10142 GCA_030068105.1 Sinentomon sp. SZTP_YWyxl
TCTCAAGCGTAAGTCCGCAACAGTCGCATTCATTTTAACCAGTGTATGGAAACAGGATTCGGCATGAATATGACATGACACTTAGTGTTTTTTAGCTTTTTCAAGTTCAACTTGCGTTCATACCTACTATTTTCAGGTCTATTGAGAGGGTCATGTTTAGCTGCCCACGGGATGTTTCCAATGTCAGAACAGTCGTAAATACCTAGGTAGTGTTCCACAGACACAGATAATGCTTCTCAGCCCAAGAAGATCCAAATTGTCGGTTCAGTTGTGACCTTTGAATTTTCGGCGTTGTAGCGAGGCAGGAATAGGATGGTTGCAGCAATTGCGTTGATGGTCAAGGGTGGGTGTGGATGTCTATTTTGATCATGCTCATTCTGCAGTTTTCAATGCATCGAGCTTCTTTCTTGTTGGGACCGGTGCGGATTGTTTTATTCTTTTTTAACGAGCGAGGTTGGTGCCTAATAATTGTGGCAAACGGGCTTCACTTCACTTTTGGAAAAATAACAACAAAAAATTAACACTCATGGATTGCCATGACAGCTAAGTAAGTAGGTAGGTACCTACCTAGTTAATATCAGTGTCAATTTTTGTGGGCTCAGTTGGGATAATTATTGCAATGTTTGACATGAAATGTGCTTTCAAAACATTGCAAACATGATTGTAAAAAAGAACAACAAAAATGCAAAAAATGAGGGGGTGGAAGAGGATGGTCCGACAGAAAGATGGACATCTCTGTATCACATCCTCTCATATCTTTATACCCACTTGTCTAAGGATCACCACCATGTGGGGTTATTAAAATGTGGCCATGATCGACTGAAACTTTAATGCATATTAATTTTACTCTCACCTGAACAGCAATTATAGGGCCGCCACGAGTGAATTGCAAATCTATTACTTTCTTTAGCAGTTGAGCAAAATATATTGATACCCTGTGAGTGTATCCAGGGTAGGAACTCCGGAATTGCATATGTGGATCACGTAATAGCCAGCTAAAATTACAAAAAATGTAAATTTTAGATTTTAGTTGAACCTTGTGCATTTAGGCCTAAACCTGGGTAGGTAGGCTTGGAAGGTTACGCGGACAAGCCCGATTGATGTTAAACAACGATGCCAAAAACCACCATTACTTTCCCATTGGTGTTGACATACTGGTGTACGCTCCTGCGCATTTCTTGCCGACTGACTAACTTTATATTATGGCACATTCGACCAAATAAAGTTAAATAATGGCACATTCAACCGACTAACATTAAATAATGGCATACGCTTGCACATTCGGTGAAATTTCGCAAATACTTCTTTTCGCCAAATTTGATGTTTGGACATCCCAGTGCGGTGTGCAGAGATGAAGATCAGAACTGCCGTCTTGATTTTATTTCACAAAGTCTTGTTCATTAGGATATTTCAAAAGTTATGGCATTTTCCGCTGGAGTGCACTTTTGCGTGGTCTGTGAAAAGATCATTGGTTTTTCACACATCACATGGATGGAATTTCATGATTTCTTGTGAATTCTTTTGTGGTTGACGGGAGTTTTACAAAGTGGAAAGTGTCGAGAACCTAAAACATTGTTGACAAACACATGATACGCAATATTTTACCCAGTCAAAATGATGCTAGCAGCTTGCCTTTTCACAAAATTAGGTAGGATAGGTACCAAATTCCAAAAGAAGTGTTTACTGATTTTAAAATTCCAAAATTCGGAATTTCATGCTGAAATCCAAATTTCAGGCATTCTCATTGGGATGTAGGCCTTCCTTCATAAAAATGAATTTTGCCCTAAAGGTTGATTAGATAGGCCCCCTACCTACCTACCTATTTATTGAGCTTCTCTTGTAGCAGGCCGACAAAAATCTACAGACTTAATAGCAGACAATAAACAATACCTACTGAATGTGTTAGATCCCACCAGTGCGAGTTTTCACAACTAACTGCGCAATTTCTGATGAGACCACAGTGAGTTTGTAGGTACCATAAATAAATAAATAAAAAAACAAAACAAAAGTAACATCGTTAAAAATTATGTGTGATGATAGGTGTAACAGCCTAGGGCTTAGAAATAGGGCTGAGGATGAAGGCATAAGCACAGAAAGAAATAGATCACTTGACCGGACACCATGTAAAAAGATACAGGCCAAAAGAGAAAGCTAGACACCTTGGATGTCCTCCAAATTCCCATTCTGCACAGATATATGGACCAGGACGAAATATGGCAAAAAGATCCTCCTCCTGAGCTATTTTAAGGAAATTGACAAGATCCAGGAATGGTGAGAATTCTGAGTCCCCTTGACCAAAATCAAATTTCCCAGCTTCGGGCTCATGAAGATTCCATGGAACATATCTGAAAAGAAAAAAAATCAACCGTGCAAGTCTAATAGATTCAAGAATGAGATCCATCATTGCTCAAAATAACTTGTGTTTTAAAGATTTAAAATCAAAAAGAAATTTGATATGATAAGGGTCTCATTCATCTGTCCATCTTTTTCTCGAGGATATGGCAATGGATGTCACATTCATGAAAAAAGGTTTTCAAATCATCAAAAAATCACCGATTTAAATCAGTGATTGGATGATTGTTTTTGCTTGTTTGAAGGCAGGCAGTTTTCCAGTTCTTTGCAAAGGAAAACAGGAACAGTTCCTCCAAATGAGATGTTTTGTTTAGCTCAATCTCATCAATCTTTTTCAATAATCTATCTGCGGTGCAAGCACAAAGTTCCCCAAGTTTTTCAGATAGGCGATTTTGCCTGATGTCCCTCGTCTGTGGGCTGGTCAGGCATTTGTATCAAGGATGTCTGGCCATTCCCCATCCTTGTTTGGCACAATTCGAAGGTCCGACAGGCCATATGGTCCTCAAACAATGACATCGAAAGCAGCTGATGACATGTCTCGAATTCCTCGGTTGTGAGATATCTTATCTCCCGCACCTGTCCTTTCAGAATCCCCAAGAGACCTTTGTCGCAAATGTTGATGTCCGGACGTCGATAGACATGCCATGGTTCGGCCCACCTGCCCATTTCTCAAATAATCTAACAAGAGCTGTGATATTGTTTCATGAACATTGAATCGCAGCATTAACCCTTCATGCACGGAATTTCGCATTTGGTTTTTGATACAATTCGCGTAAATTTTTTGAAATACTCAACATTCGCTTTTGCCTAACAAATTACATAGAATTTCCAAAAATCGGATAAAAATCACAAAACATCCTTTTACACCTTTCCTGCCCTATTTATTGACTTTTTCACTGTTAATATTACAATTTTACAGTTTTTGAACCATTTGAAGCACCTTAACCGGTCAAGCCCGAGCGCCGTGCATTTACGTCCGCAAAAAAAACAAACCGCGTACGAGCGACGTAGATAAACGTCAAGACCGGCATGATGTGATTGTACGGACGACGTAAATAAACGTCGGCATGGGTATTCCATTTTCAAGGGATTTGAATTTAATTACGTAATATCAGCACCACTCAAAAATATTCACAGCCGGAAAGAGGAAAAATCAGCGATTTAGCAGACGTTTATTCCGCCAAAATCGGTCCAACCATTTTCAATCAGCGCACTTTTCAAATTTCCCGCTTTTTTTCTCTCAAGTTCCTGTTTTAGGCGCCTTTTAACGCGATCGCGCGACATCTGCCGCCCGCCGAAATTTGAATTTTCGGGCAGTTGAAAGACGCGCGAATCAGCCGACGCTTGTTTCACGTGAATTGTTGCATTCGTTCAGAAATGGCGTCGCATTGAAATTTCCTGTTTTTTCCAGTTTTTGCTCAATTTTGATGCGGTTTGAAGCGTTTTGTGGGTATCTTGGCCGTTTTTTTTTGTGCGGAGGTGTTTTTTTTGTTGAAAACATTAAATTATAGGCGATTTTAATGACACAGAGCAGAAATCTGGCTTGAGTGGGCGGGAAATGCATGCATTTCCGATTTTTCCGTTTTTCGAAAATCCTTGCAGATATTATTAATTCCGTCAGGGGCGACATTCCGTGTTTCCGAAACGCGCTGAAAAACATTTTAAAACCAGAATTTGTAATTTCGGGCTTGACCGGTTAAACGTCGCTTCAAAACCGCTAACCCGATTGTGACGAAACGAGCGTCTGCTAGACCGCACTTTTGTCCGCTTTCCGAATAGGCCTATTCTATTTTTGGCATCTGCCGAAAGACTAAAATGTGCCCTGAATCGTTTTCTGTCGGAATTAAACATTCAAAAATAACTGCGATTGCCGTAATTTATCGGAAAATCAGCCTAGGTAGGTACTCCGGAAACGAGTGACACTCATGGTTCGGCGTTGGAGAACAAAAGTCGGTCCTGAGTGTGGCTCGTGTTTCGGCTGTGGTGATCTTTTGTGAAAAACAAGCAGAGCTCAATGTTCGGGCGTGAAGGGTTAAGGGGAGCTACTAAAAAATCGGACTTTTTTTTATTTTTGCTTTGATTCCAATATAACTTTTACCAGTGTTAGAGACCTATAAGAGATGTTGTATCCAATTTTTAAAGTTGACCTTTGACCTTTTGTTTGGCTGGAAGGGTCGCGATACTTGCAAATTTGAAGCGTTTGCAAGAAATCTATCTTCTCCGGTGGTTTTTATCTGACGGTGATGAAATTTTGCATGTTGGAAGTGGACACCTGTGGCAACAAAATAATGGGGCATTTTTCTCTGCCATGTCTGGGGGCTTCAGAATATGATTCTAAAGTTGCGAAGGAAAAAGCGGTAGCGCTCCACTGTCAACTTGAAGCCATAACTTCTCTCCCGATCACTCAATCTAATAATGCCCCCATTATTCAATTTCTAAGTTCCATGTGGGTATGTGGTCAAAATTTCATCAAAATCGGTTGAAAAACATGGGAGGAGATAGGTTTTGAAGTTGCGGAAATCATCCGAAACATTAAAGCGAGAAAATAGGAGTTAAAGTTGGGATTTTCCCGACCGCGAGGCACACTATCAAGCCCGCAGTGATTCGGACGTAGGTATCTTTCGGAAGCTGTAGCGACCACATTAGTTGGCCGATTTTAATGAAACAAAGTGCAAAATGATCGTAAAAGAATGCAGATTCTGAAAATGTGAAGTTACCTAAAGTGATTTTTTTGAAAAAATTGTCACTTTTTTAGTAGGTAGCTCTCCCCGACCGCGAGGCACACTATCAAGCCCGCAGTAATTCGGACGTAGGTATCTTTTGGAAGCTGTAGCGACCACATTAGTTGGCCGATTTTAATGAAACAAAGTGCAAAATGATTGTAAAAGAATTCAGATTCTGAAAATGTGAAGTTACCTAAAGTGATCTTTTTTGAAAAAATAATCACTTTTTTTAGTAGCTCCCTTTTAGAAAAAAAAAAGAGTTGAAAGCTGAATTCAGATCCTATCGTGATATGTTTAATGCGAACAATCTTTCACCTCTCCAGGGTATCCCAAATTTTCAGGATTTTATGACTTTGAAATTTTGATTGTCAAATTTTCATAGATTCCGCAATCCAACTGAGCAATCATGGATTTTAGAAAATTCTTTTTATGCAAGATGTTAAAAAATTTAACCAGGGAATAGTACGATGTTGTGGCCAAAACAACTGTCCCCTGTCTCCATTTTCAACTGCTTCTGTTCACCATCAATCTTTCGCTCACTCATAAATGAACTTTTTTATGGACATGATGTGAGCAAGGGTCATTTTTGAAACAGCAGTAGCGAAGGAGAATTATTGTTGAATTACAAACGATGCACACCTGCTGGCAGCCACCATGGATTATTTTCAAACTTAGCAGAGATTGGGTTGCGTAAAATGCGAAACAAATGATGAGATTTGTTTGAACGTTTTCTCTCTTTTGAAAAATCGGCAATTTTTTCTTCAGAGCACACAAAACACATCGAATTGACAAGGTTTGTGGGCAAAATTGTGTGCAAAAGTAAACAAATTTAGGTACCTACCAAAATTGCATGAAGGGTATCCAAACACAGTCAGTTTTCAGAATAGGTCGGTATCTGATGCCTGTACCTACTTAGGTAGGTATCCTACATGAAGAAATTTTGCTGCGAGGCCCATGCCAAGATGGCAGAAGCAGTTCATATTTAATTTCTAGCAAGTAATACCCACACATGTTTAGTGCGGTTTATCTCTATAAGAATGAAATTCCAGGAACAAAAAGACAATAAATTACAACCGAACAACCACCTTACAGCGTGACTGCATTGAATCCTGCAGCTCTAAGTTTCCTGAGCCTGTCTCTCCAATATGCTGGATGTATCCGGAAATAATGAAGAGAACCACCGAGGATTTTTATCGGTCTCCCATTGAGCGTGAACTCGGCACCTTCTGCAACCAAACCCTGCCTTGGATTTAAGCTGTCATAGAATTCATATGATGTTGGCAATACTTTACTCTCTGCCATTGCCTGAAAGAAAAAAGGACCAAAAAGATATTGTATGGCAGATGGGTTGGCTATTGGTGGAGCTATTCCCCAAAATATAGATACCTGGATACCACCTAGAGAGGTTAGGTTAGGATAGGTTGGGTCACTGTATAACCTACCAAGGTGCCTCACATAAATAGACACAGTGACGCACACGACTAATGCTGATTCAGCTTTTGTGGTTGCCAAGTCAAACTTTCTTGATTAAAATGAAGTGCACATGTAAAAATAAAATAATATGCACAAAAAGTTTGGAGTTGATGGTAGGTTTCGACCTCGGGTGCCTTTTAAAGTACAAGAGAACGTATTTTTGTTCTTGGCCATGGAAGCAAAATAGTCCTGCATGAATATTTTGGATTTTCATCTGGAGCAAAAATTTTCGAACTTTGGTTAAGAGTGATTCCCTCAATCCATATGGTTGTGGTTCCCACCTCCGTCCTGAACAACACAAAAGTGGAACCATTAGACACCAACAAATATTTAACATTCAACCAACAATCAATGTTTTTCATTTGAGGCGAACACATTTTTCCAATTGCTTGAAACTGACAAAAGGCACAAGAGCAATGAGAGAGGATCGATTTTGCCGAACACCTTTAATCGCATCATCAGTCAGACTGAACTGGCACCAGCACACGTGAGCTCATTGCGGTGCGTTCTGTCGAGTTCCAAGTACGGATATAGATATCAAATTGCCTGAAATGTTGACATTATTCAGGGGAGGTGGAAAGGACACATAGTTTGTGAACAGTTGAATAGCAGTTGCCACACCTGTTGAGGCAGGCACCATCAGTGTGGTTGATGGCCCTCTTGTCCTTCACATTCGCATTGGCTTCCCTGAGGCTTCTAAAAAGGCAGTCGGTGAGTTTGTTGAGATGAGAGCATCAATCCAATGTGGGGTGTGTGAAGTTGCACATACCTACATGCTGAGATAAGGCCGGTTGTCTACTGGTGTTCTTTTTCACATCATATTGGTGTTGCTGTAGCCTGGCTTTCATGTTTAAATTGGTTGGACCGCTGTAGTAGACATCATACTTTTTCTAGCATCTTGTTTAGATATAGGTACCTATCTATGTTGCATGTAGGTATAATTTGATTTGTTTAATTAAACACACCAAACAAAGTAGACCTGCCTAAAAATTATTTACTGTTTGATGAAAGGCATAATTTATGATGAAAAGCAGCATAGGTCAATTAAAAACAAATGTTAGTGCCTACCTACTTAAGTAGGCGGAGTAAGCCTATTTGCTTTTGTCTGCAGGTATCCATCCATATCCGGTCAAGCCCGAGTGACGTACAGTTGCATCCGCTAAAAAAAACTGGGCGTACGAGCGACGTAGGTAGATAAACGTCAAGACCAACATGAATGTCATTGTACGAACGACGTAAATGAACGTCCGCATGGGTATTCCATTTTCAAGGGATTTGAATTTAATTACGTAATATCAGCACCACTCAATAATATTCACAGCCGGAAAGAGGAAAAAAACAGCGACTAGCAGACATTTATTCCGCCAAAATCGGTCCAACCGTTTTCATTCAGCGCACTTTTCAAATTTCCCGCTTTTTTCTCTCGAGTTCCTGTTGAAGGCCCTTTTTATTTTTTTTTTTTAATATTTTGTAGGAAATTTCCCATTGTGCCACAGTGTTACTTTCTTGGTTGTTGATAAAAGTAGGCCTAATTTGTAACATGCCAAAAATTGTTTTGGTAACTTGCTTTCCTTTTAATTTTTTTATTAAAATTGGTCAACCAAAGGGAGCAGGAGTTTAATATGGAATTTTAGGTCTAGGATTTAAACTTGGTGACTCTTGGTTTATCTAAAAGATCCAGGTTGTTTGAAATAGGAAGAAAATCCTAGTTCGAGGCGTTAATACGTAATAATTTTTAAGGCAACTGACCAAAGCTTGGGTTTTTTTTGGTCCTTGTTTTTCTGTTTTTCTTTGATTTTGCTCTTTTGTGACTTTTCAATAAAATGGGCTGTCTTGTGAAATTATTGAATGGTGGGTGGTTGGTTCGTCAGCACCTACCTATGCATTGTGCTTTTCTTGTTGTGTAATTTTGTGAGGAATTGTCCAGTCCTTTCATTGGTGCAAAACAAAAAGAGAACAACAGGTTTAAAAAAACTGGATAGGATAGGTACGTAGGTAGGTACCTATCCCACACAGTTAATAAGTCACCACACAAAAATGCTGGTCACAAAGGGGTGTAACTAGAAAATACCTGTTAACCAACCTTGAAAGATGCTTGCAACACCCAAAAGACTTGCTGGCTATAAATGAATAGCAGAAAAACAGAAAAAGATAGCATCGAAAAGAACAAAAATCTTAAAGAAAAACATCGCAAAACACCCGATGATGGGTACTTCATGAAATCAAAACTCTCCAGTCTTCCTGGATAGTCAGGATTCTGGCAATTCAAAAAAATTATTAAAACCAAAGTAGGTAAGCAGCATTCGGAACAAAATAATTTTGGAATTGTCTGGTAGCCTGGAGAATAAGTCACATCGCTGGAATAGGGCCTAGATAGGGACACCTACGCAGTCACAGGTATCCAAAATTGCTGAGAGCTGCCCTAAAATTCTTCAAGTAGGTAGGAACCTACATAGGAACATCCCTGATCATATAGGTTGACCCAAAATTATTCGAGGCATTCTTCCCTGACATCAGTGCAAAATTATACCATTCTCGGCAACTAGGCATGGATGGAACCTACCTACCTTGCCCATGGTACTAGAAGTTAGGTACCTACATTTCTAAAGTGGCAACTGGAGACTCTTTTTCTTGAGAATGTATGTAGGTAGGCCTACTTGTTGTGTGCCAACCACCAATAATTGGAAACATGTAGGGCCTACCTAAAACTCATTGTTGGAATGAAAAAAAAATCAAATGAGCCTCCAAACTTACTGCTAGTCCACTGTAGTTTAGTTTTGTCAGTCTCTTTTTTATCGGCCAGGCAGGCCTGTGAGAATTTTCTTATGATTGGTAAAAACACACAAATAAAATGTCATTTCGCATGTATCCTGATGTCTTAGCCACTTAATTAAAAAAAAAATTAAAATAAAATAAAATTAAAAAATGTGACAAAATGGGGCAAATTATGTAAAAAATATCTTTGAAAGGAGCAGTTGGCATTGTCACACACGAAAAGAAGGGCGAAAAACTGCTGAATGTAAAGTCCGAAGGACCATTTGAAATCACGCCGAAACTACTGTCGAAAACTCGACAGTAGTTTCGGCGTGACGTGACACCCACGCCTTCGTCGGCTGATGAGGTCGGTTGATTGCTGACGAAGGCGTGGGTCACGCCGAAAGTACTCCTGTGAGTTTTAGTCCTTCGGATTTTCATTTAGCAGTTTTTTCGCCCTTCTTTTCGTGAATGTAAAAAAAAAAAATTGCGCCCGAAAAAAAATTTGTCAGAAAACAGTTAAAAAAAACTGATCTGAGACTGATGTGAGCTCAATTGCAGAGTGGTTTGTGATGCCAGCCAACTGCATGAGTGTAAAAGCATCAAAAACATCCGTCATGTCTCAAAAATATCTGTCAAAAAGCAATGTGATGCTAAAGTGCAGCATCACACTGCGCACATTCAGCTGCACACTGGACAAGGATAACGTCCAATCCGAAGGTGACCAAGGACTTGCGTCACTGAGCCGGAAGCCCCCTTTCAGCAGCCGCTGCAGTGCTGCGCTTTCAACCAGGAGTGGTCTCCCATCTTGATCTTCGTACTCCTGGCCCAATGTTGCCT
>JASGXE010016529.1:0-11009 GCA_030068105.1 Sinentomon sp. SZTP_YWyxl
AGGTACATTTCTGCCTTGCGGGAAATTGTGCCCCGCAATAAAACACAACCTTTTTCGTTTTTGAGCGATTTTTTATCTACCGTGACCAAGGGAGACGGTAAATACTCTCCCCCCCCCACAGGATTAACTTTACCCAAAGAATCTGCTGTTTTTCTATCAGTTCATGATGACCAGTGTCATTATTTAACACCGTTCAGCAATTATTCATTGCATGCAACACTAACATTTCATTCACAGAGGTCTCTGCACAATAATTTTAATTTTGCGTGCAGTCTCTTTTCTAAAAAACACCTAACATGAAACTCAGAAGACATTTTCATGGCACCTTTGTTTTTTACCTGGGCTTCTATTCTAGGAGCGCCAAATTTCTGTGGCATGAAAGGCCATCTCGCAATTTTTTAATCTATTCAGCTCTTGTAGTCCACACATGAAACTTTGTAGATCCTCGAACCAATTCTTCTGCGGGCTCTAAATTTTGGCATTTCCATCATTCTTGTTGGACCTGGGCTTTGTCGAGCCCCTTCAAGTCACAGATCCTGTCTGTGGTGCCAACCACCTCTTGTCCGTATTTGTTAGCACCTCGTCGAGCAGAGAAAGTTTTTTTTTTTTTTATTTTTGCCATGCGAAATGTTGAGGAAAGAAACAAAGCCCAGTCTAGTGTAGCTGAGTCGCTGATGGATGTCCTTCATTCAGAAAAGCAGAAACGTCACCCTGTACGTGTGCACCCAATCTCTGCCGAAAGTGTGTCGGGAGCAGAGTTGCAAAAAGTCGAGAGAACAAGAGTGATGCCGTCAAGACAGACTACGCCCAACCGTGATGAAAATATGACTGGAGAGCAAAAAAAGAAAGCCTTCCAGATCCTCCGGGATCGGGTTCGAAATTTCTTGCCCCAGGACCCATTTTGACTTTTTACAAGCCTGCGGGGGTAAAACTTCTTGATCCGCCCTCAAAAGTGGTCCACAAATAAATTTTTGTCACAGCAGACCTATCTGTGAGCCAGGCAAGTACGAAAGTATTTTCAGCAAAAAGGAACTCAACAGGCAAAAAAATAGTTACACAAACTTACGGCAGGAAGCCACGGAATTTTATGAAGCTTTTCGATGATGTGGAACAAATAGGACAGCAAGAGTATCAGTGTAACGATGAAACCAGTCATCGAGACAAAACCATACCAGTTGGCAGTGGCTGAGTACCGACCATATGCAACGCTGGCTGATATGAAACCACATAGTGCAAGAACCTGGTGAAAATAAAAAAAAATTATTACTGACAGTCTTAATCATTAAAAATCACAAAATAAGCAAAACAACCGTATTACAACCGTACGACAAGGCTTGCCTGCAGGGCGTAAAAAATACAAGACAATGCTGATGCATCCTTTGTATGGGATCTTTGTTCTGTGTGACTAGTCCAGGCTACGGTTCTGTAGGGTCCAGGATGCAGAGTCGTGCCTTCCCAACCTGCCGCTAAAATGAATTAGGTAATGTGGTGTCCTTAAAAAAATGCCCTTCTATCGCCGGAATTGCAAAAGATATGAAATGATTTTTTTGTAGGAACAGTTCAACATTTGGTATTTGACATTGGATGCAATTAATAATAATTGTTTAACCGGTCAAGCCCGAACGACGTACAGTTACGTCCGCTAAAAAAAACTGAGCGTACGAACGACGTAAATAAACGTCAAGACCAACATGATGTCATTGTACGAACGACGTAAATGAACGTCCGCATGGGCATTCCATTTTCAAGGGATTTGAATTTAATTACGTAATATCAACACCACTCAATCACAATGGCTGAAATGTTCGCAGTGGGAAAGATGTATAAACAGCGACCTAGCAGACGTTTGTTACGCTAAAATCGGTCAAACCGTTTTAAATTGGTGCAATTTTCAAATTTCCCGCCTTCTTAGGTTTTTTAACCGTCGAAGGCGCCTTCTTTTCACGATCACGCACGCCGAAATTTGCGCGCGGTAGCCTATTTTGAATTTTCGGGGAGCCAACAGACGCGCGATTTAGCAGACGCTTAGTTCACGTGATTTGCTGCGACGGTGTAGAAATGGCGTCGCTTTGAAATCACCTGTTTTTTCCAGTTTTTGCTCGATTTTGATGCGGTTTGCAGCATTTTGTGGGTATTTTGGCTGGTTTTTTCTCGTGTGGATGTGTTTTCATTGGTTGAAAACATTAAATTATAGGTGATTTTAGTGACACAGAGCAGAAATCTGGCTTGGCTGGGTGGGAAATTCACGTATTCCCAATTTTTCCGTTTTTCGAAAATCCGTGCAAAAATGATTAATTCCGTCGGGAGCGACACTCCGTGAACCATTTTAAAACCAGAATTCGTAATTCCGGGCTTGACCGATTAACACAAGGAAATTCCTCCAAGAACGTTCAGGTTAAAGTATGCCTTTCCGGAGCACACTGCAGAATTGAGGCTAGTCATCAAACCTTCCTAACAAAATTTCAAAAAAACAAAAACAAAGCTCTCCAACTTTCGTCCGGGTTGGAAAGACATGTGCAGATCGGCGTGCGAAGTGAACTTTAGAGTAAAAAAAAGCTCATCGACCAAAATTTGACCAGGCTCCAAAATCCGTGCTCCAGGGCTCCAAACGACTTTTTGCAGCCCTGCAATGTCTAACTTAACCCTTGAAATCTAGATGTCGCTTTTTTCAGTTATGAATGTAGTTTTCAATCTCACCAGTCTGTTACCTACCTGCATGGTTTCATGGAAGTGCTTTTTGAAAAAGATTATTTTTAATCAATTAGGTAGGTAGGTACAATGTGTAATTCAATAGGTACAAAAAATAAAGCAATTTTTTTACCTTTATGGCAAACTAAATTGAAGGTTCAACAGGTTATTTCTTTGTTTTCCAAAAAAAAAATCATTGCATTTTCGTTATTAATTCCAACAATAAAATTATTTTCCCTGTCTACTCAATGACGTTTGCAGGTGGGGGCACTGATCCCATGCTAATTTTGACAAAAGATTGAACACCCTATCATCATGACCTAATTATTCTTAATCAGTCATCCCCGGTCCTCAAAGTTAAGAGTTTCAAACACAGGTTAGTGCGATAACTCCATGTAGAAACAAGTCCGCAGTCTCTAAAATTGACTTTGGGCACTGTTTTGTTTTTGCTGCAGTTGGAAATATTTGCAGGGCGTTCGGGATTTCTGATGGGCAAGTCTGCTTGTTCAAATGCAAATTCAATGTTTTCAAACTATAAGTGTGTTTTCCATATTATCCGTTGTTTCCTAATCGGCTGTTCCATGTTATGGGAGTTCCAAGTCTATACCAGGTAACGTCATCGAGTGGGATGGTTCGACCAACGGATCAGGTCCGGCCTATAGGCCTGGCCCCGATGCAAGCTCAGGATACACAAAGCAACTTTTTTGTTCTGTGTTGTTTTTCTGCAAAATGGAAGCACAGGGATGGGATGGGCAATGACCATGGGGTGAGGAGGTACCATCTTGTGAGGTCTTGCATGTGATTTTCAAGAACCTGTACCTTAAACATTGCTTCATTTCTCGGAGGTCTCCAGCCCAAACCTCCCACCAGAGGTTCTGCCATGCCCCTGCACTTCGGATACTTGTTGACCAAAATTTCAATCCCGAAATTGCAGCCCCATAAATTTTCCTCCAACGGCACCCACCCTCCTGCAAAAGTTGGGAGCTTACATCCACCCTCAGACCCTTCACCTTGGGAATGTCTGTGGCCTGTGCAAAATTTTAACCTGCTCCAGAGGGGTGATAAGATTCTACACAAGAAATGCATTCATCTTTGTGATCATCAAGATCTAGGTGAGGAATATGAACCTAAACGATACCCGATAATATGCAAGCTGCAGAGAATTCAATAAGACGCCTGACAAAAGTAACTCACTATTTGAACTACTTTCAAAATCCCAGGAATAGTTCGGACGTAGCTGTGGTCAAATCGGATGGCAGGAGAGATCACAGTAGTTGTCTGCGTCCTTGTGGTAGTCACCTGACCGGGAAAGCCTTGATCATTCATGTTGGTGATAGCCTAATCTCAGATTCAAAAACATTAAAGTCTCGAGACAAATGTGCTTTTGCAAGCTGTAATGATTAATTTCTCTAGCAAAATAAAAATATGGCAGAACCAAAGAACAACAATATTGTTATGAAAACAACTGGTTGATAGAACCAGGCATCAATCTATGATTATTCCTTTGCCACGATAAAATTAATCAAGAAAAGACATATTATGAGCTTAACTTGCTGGTGGTTCCTGGTTGTTGTAGAGAAGCAGGGTGCTGGGTGCTACATCTAATATTCCTGACAAGTTAGGTAGGTAGGATACAGAATACGGAACCTGTTGGTGAATTGCCTAATGGATTTTCAAGTAGGTATGTAGGTAGATGCCTAGGTACTTACCTACCTCCGGCTGACGAAAGAGGGAGAGAGAGGGGGAGAGAGCGAGACGAATATTTTTGCTTTTTTTTCAAAACGAATATTTTTTTTTACTTTATTTGACGAGTATTACCTAATTGTTCTCCCATACGTTGAGAAGCAAAGAAGAAGGTCTGCTCTCGCAGATACGAAAAAATGGAAAAGGCAACAATCCATGACCGGGCACATGACGCATGCTTGATTTATCTTCAGGAATCGGGACACTTTTCCATCTAACCCCATGTAAAACTCCCAACCCAATCGGGAAAACACTTCCCTTAAGTTCCCTGGGCGTACACAAAAACGCCCAAAAAATCCATGCACATAATTCCCTGGGCGTATATTTTCGCTCAGCACTTTTTTTGCATGCACTAAATTCTTTGGGCATATGTATCCGTCCCCTGCCATGTTTTAATGCAAAATTGATCTCTGAGACTTGGATTAAGACTAATTAATGTAAGTAGGGTTTTCGGCTTCTTTTCGCCAACCACTATAGACACACTCACAAACACAGCATTGGACAAAAAAATATCCACATCGAATCACTCACACAGACACTCTGCTTTTCCATTTTAGCAGGTAGCGCTTCACTTGCTCAACACACAAACTCTTCTCATCCTCTCTCCCTATTCCCAAACGATCACAAACCATAGCAGACTCATTTCGACCACACACAGCTTCACCTGCCATCTCTTCCCAACCAACCGATCTCCTCTCAACTGCCAATTCCCTGCACCAGAGCACAAGATGTGGCAAGTCTTCCGACTCTGCTCCACAAAGCCTACACTCCTCCTTTCCCCCAACCCATCTGAGTCTCGGAGCAGTCTCCAATGCACCAACCCTGGCTCGAAACAGCAGATCACTTCCCCAAGAACCATCATACAATCCATCCCACCTCATTTGATCTTCAGCAGAAAACCATCTCAGGGAACTTTTCAAGGACATCTGCACCCTCCAACGCCTCCACTGCTCTTTCTCAAGATCACTCCCTTCTCTCCGCACACAACAAACCTCCGACTCTATATCCAATATCCATATTTCGGCCCCAACTCAAACAACCCTTCCATCACTCATATCGACAAATCCTAATCTGCCAGGCAGACCCACTTCTCAAGCGCTGGACATGCAGAAAAACCTTTTTCGCAACACGAACCTGGTCCATATACAGCAGCCCATACAAATACCCGATCTTAGCTCTTGCTTCCCTCACTCCAAAGCTAGCACATGCCCATTCTCTATCCAAGCCAGCTTGTGCCACCAACCTGGACTCTCCAAGCGCCCATGACCCCTCAAGCCGGTACGACGTGTATATACACGAAAACAAAACTCTCTGCCGGGCGGTTGTACGTATATATACGCGGAGCGCGATCTCTTCATAAAGCCAGTTGTACGTATATACGCGACAGGAAATGACGTCATTAAGCCTAATTTTATTGGTTTTGGCATCACAGAGGCGGCTGCTATTGGTGAATTCTTTCAAATAAAGGGTCCAATCATTCAAAATCAGCAATTGCATCATGAAAAAAAAAACTTGCGATTGGCAGAGTAGCCGACGGCAAAAAGACTGCGTTTTCGGACCCAAAATTTCACTCGAATTCGGTGGCCATGTTTTTGCATGCACGTGTTGCTTTTTGTCCATTTTTATCTGCTTTTTTCGGAATTTTTCCCAGTTTTTCTTCCGGTTTTGGTCTTTAATCAAGTTTTTATGGCTTTTTTCACTTATCCTTCATTGAGAAGCCATGTATTTATTGGGATCTCATTGATATTTGGATCGAAATAACGACATGAAGACATCTTTGTATTGCACAAATCTTGCAAAAATATTGATTAAAAAAAACAATAAAAAATGAGAATGGGGTCTTAATAAATCATGGAACCCCCAAAAATAGAAAAAAAAGCATTTTGAACTTCTCCACTTGTCACCATTGGTTTCAGTGGACTTTTTTCATTAAGTTTGCCAACGTTTGTCGCTTTTGGTCAACTGCAACTGTTTTTTGAACTAGCGGAGTCAAAGATTTTGTTTACGCGCAACAAAACTTGTGTTTTTTATGAAGAAAATCCATCTTAAAAGCGGAAAAATTCGAAGAATTTTTCATCGCACTAAGAACTGGCTTGAGGGGTTAATCCAGTGCCTCCTATAGAAAAAGCCATCGCACGGAAACGTCATCAATAAATAGAACATGGACGTGAAACACTTATCTCTTTTGTTATTTCTTTTTATGAGCACTATGAGACATTAGCTTTCTCCTAAGGGTCCACCATGGAAACTGTTTCCGGACAAGGTTAAAGAATCAACACATTTATCAAAAACAATAACGAACCTGTATTGACATACTTTACATTTATCAGCTGTAGCAAACAATTACCATCAGTGGGGGATACACTTTGGACGAAAGGGAGAATCACAAAGGTCGAAATCAATGATGTGTCGCTCCTTAGAGTCCATACCTAACACACGCCCTGCAAACTCTTGCAACCACGTGGTGCAACGCGCCACGCGGTTGCATTTATTGATAACAATCATGAAACTCGAACATCCGAAAAGATCTGGTAGGTACGGCATTGAATTCTATGCAAAATCAATTTTGTCAACATCTCGTGTCCACCAAAGCAAATTTCGAACCAGAACAATTGACAGAATAAATGTGGCGAACAGAAGAACAGCTTGACGTGGCTCCAGCTTGAAGAAAATCCCCTTGAAACTTCCAAAATCCCGAAGAAAACTTTTAGGTACTTTCGCTGCGAAAAGCAGCAGCAACACAATCTCCATCACATCTTAACTCCGACTCCCCGTTCTCAATTCATTCCTTCTTCCCATTCGTTCTCCACGATCACCAGATTATGGCTGTTTTTTCGATTCCTATACTCCCTGCTTCTTTTAAAAATATAAACGCCCAAAACACAGACGCTCGTTTTTCATCTTTGCAATTGAATTTTCGGCCACCGCATCGTTCAAAAGCGACAAGCTCCTGCCATCTATGGGCCAACTTTTAAATTATTTCTTGAATTACGCCATCTGTGGGATTTTTGTCAACATTTTTTTCCCCACAAGAGCTTCCTTTTGCCATCTTGTTTTCCAGAGTTTGTCATTGTGTGCGGTTCCTGTTTTTCTCTATTTTGCACACTCAACCAGCCTGTATTAGTTACAGACGGGAAGAGGAAAAGACGATGCCAGTGAACGGCGGTCGCAGTGCGCTGGCCACGGAAAATGAAATTTCTCTTGAACTGATTCACGGATTTTGATCGATTTTTTTGTGCTGGAAAGCTGAAAATGTGCGATTTCAGACGTATATAACAGTCCCGAACTTTTTGCTGGTCAAATTTTTAAAACTTTCAGGTACAAAAGTGTCTCAAGTTAAGACGTGACAAAATTCCGGGTTCCTGCCTCACATTTTCAAAGATTGCACGATTTTTTCCGATGCAACATGGTTTCGACCTGCGGAAGAGTTGTAGAGGAAGCTTTCAGCTTTCCAAAAATGCCAAAATCATTGAATTTGAACATCATTTCACTATTAATTGACCAGTTAAAGTGTGACATGGCAGCGTTTTGTTCCTGAGCGGGAATCCCTCGAAATCCGTGGGAGTCGCAGCCTCTTCCACGCTCAAAAACAAAACGATGTTTCCATATCGCGTTCTCTCTTGATAAAATAGTCAAATGGGTCCAAATTCAATAATTTTGGTATTTTTGGAAAGCTGAAAGCTTCCTCTGCAACTCTTCCGCAGGTCGAAACCATGTTACAATGAAAGAAATCGCGCAATCTTTGAAAATGTGAGGCGGGAACTTGGAATTTTATCATATCTTAACTTGCGACACTTTTGTACCTCAAATTTTTTCAGAATTTTAGCAGCGAAAGTTCGGGATTGTTATACACATTAAAATCGCACACTGTTCAGCTTTCTGATGTGATTAGTTCCATCAAAATCCGTCATCTGGTTCAAGAGAAAATCAACTTTCTTTGGGCTGGCCACCGAGATCCGCCGTTCACTCCCATTGCATTTTCCTCTTTTCTTCCATCTTCTATTTCAAAAATGAATGGCGTCACATGGTTTCGTGCGGTGGCTTTATCTATAGGAGGCACTGTTAATCCCACATCTCTCTGCACACAATCCAGCATTGACTCAGCATCCTTCCCGAAGCACAGCATCTCCTGACCGTAGGTAAGCACTGGCACCACTGCCCCCTTCCACGTCCATCTCATCATCTCTGCCCAACACAAAGCCCACCTTCCCATTGCCTAGGTCATCCCTCCAGCCTTATGGCTTTGCATTTCAGGGCCTTTACATGCCTCTCCAAGCAATCAGCCTTGTCCGCAAAGTCGACACCCAAATACTTGTAATTATGCACTCTCTCAATCTCCCAGTCACCGACCTTCTCAGACTCACATCATTCCCAGCAAACGTCATCATTTTAGTCCTCCTCACTGAAAAGCCATCCCTTCTTCTTGCCATACAGCACCGTCTCAGACATTAAACCTACCAAATCAGCAGTCTCCCCAAACCAGACTACGTCATCTGCAAGAAACAATCCTGAAATTGGCAATTCTACACCACCCACACCATCTGCCCAATCCACAATCCTGAAACCATAACGCCCTCATGAGCTGTGCACACGTTTCTCCAACTCGCCCAAAACCAATATAAAAAGCAAGGGCGAGAGAGGACAACCCTGGCGCAATCCAGATTTGCATTCGACACCCACCACCAGGGCTGCAAAAAGTCGGGAGCGCGGGAGCATTGCTCCCGGGACCGTTGTGGGCCGACCGGGATCGAAATTGGGCTGGAGAGCAAAAAAAAAACTAAACCCTCCAACATTCGTCCGGGATGGAAAGACATGTAGATCGGCGAGCGAAGTAAACGTTTTGGATTTTTCGACAGGGACCGAAACGGGCTGACCAACAAAAGAAAGTTGAGAGCAAAAAAAACAAAGCTCATCGACCAAAATTTGACCAGGCTCCAAAATCCGTGCTCCAGGGCTCCAAACGACCTTTTGCAGCCCTGCCCACCACATTCACACCCACCCAGTAAAAATCATACACACTTCCACCATGCAATTCTAGCAAAAGTTTCATGAAACCTTCACAGACTCCCACCTTTCGCAATCTTGACCACACATCTCGCCACCTCACTCTTTCGCACGCTCCCTTAATATCAACAAATACCACACTAAACCCCCTTCCTTCACCTCTTGCACACTATCAACTGTGTTGGAACATACAAGTTATCACACAACTGTCTACTCTTCCGAAACCCCTTCTTTACAATCCTTGCACAAAACCCGTACCCGATGAATTTTTTGAAATTGAAAATTCGTGTTTAATTGCTGTTTAAATTACCTGCAGGTTCATTAAATGTTCATTCATTTTGCGCAATAAAATTGTGAAATATATATTTTTTCAGATTATTCTCCATCTCCAAGCAAATCAATCTAAAAGTATCCTGAAATTGTGCATAAATGACGTTTGGAAGATCTATTTTAAAACTGGTAACTCGCATTCACCAGCAGTTATATCATCCATTTATGTAACACTGTCGGGAATTTCTGACAATAAGTATCATTCACCGTTACTAGGATACCGAAATCTCTTTCTTTTCTGGAAGGATGCATTCAAGTTGACTCCTTTCGTGTGACGCACCAAAGTGTAATCACTGCGTGGTGCAGGACGCGTGTTTGTTGTTTGAGTGTTTCATCTTGTTTTTTTTTATTTCGTTGGTGCGGATTCTTTCAGCTTTTTTACAAAACTTTGAATTAATCATGGAACAAGTGCGGGAAGGACGTTGAGCTCTTTTGAGTAACAGGCACATCTTTTGATTCTCAACGCGGAGTTGTATCTTGTGACTGCAATGCTTGGCCATCGGCAAGTGCCTACGTTGCCGGCATTGTTTCATTGCGTTTGCCCATTTGATTGTTGTCAATCCACCTTTAGATCTCCGCCTTTTGAAAGCAAATCACATTAACCGGTCAAGCCCGAATGACGTACAGTTACGTCCGCTAAAAAAACGGGGCGTACGAACGATGTAGATAAACGTCAAGACCAACATGATGTCATTGTACGAACGACGTAAATGAACGCAAGCATGGGTATTCCATTTTCAAGGAATTTGAATTTAATTCCGTAATATCAACACCACTCAATCACAATGGCTGAAAAAATCGGTCCAGCCGTTTTAAATTGGTGCAATTTTTCAAATTTCCGGCTTCTGTTTTTAACTGTCGAAGGCACCTTGTTTTTCACGATCGCGCGCCGAAGTTCGCACACAGAATTTTGAATTTTCGGGAAGCCGACAGACGCGCGATTTAGCAGACGCTTAGTTCATGTGATTTGCTGCAACGGTTTAGAAATGGCGTCGCTTTGAAATTACATGTTTTTTTTTTCAGTTTTTGCCCGATTTTGATGCAGTTTGAAGCGTTTTGTCGGTATTTTGGCTGGTTTTTTTGTGCGGACGTGTTTTTATTGGTTTAAACATTACAGAGCAGAAATCTGGCTTGGTTAGGTGGGAAATGCATGTATTCCCGATTTTTCTGTTTTTCGAAAATCCTTGCAAAAATTATAAATTCCGTCGGGAACGACATTCTGGGTTTCTGAAAATTGCGGAAAA
>JASGXE010016530.1:0-10603 GCA_030068105.1 Sinentomon sp. SZTP_YWyxl
CGTCAGGATCAACTTTCACTCCAAAATTTCCAATTCACTATGGTCAGTCAGTCAGTGGTCTTCACACCACCTGGACGTGCCTGCACATTACATCACCTGGGTGGCACTTCACCAATCACAACACAAGTTGTCAAACCATAGTCACACTGCAGTTTCACGGACGGGATCGTTCAGACGTGGGACTTACTGTAAAAATATTAATTCATTCTCCATTTCCCTCTTGCCACGGTAAAGTCTTCCCTTCACTCATCCACGTGGCACGTAACCCACTTCCTACACTAGACCCAGCATTTCAACAGTTCAAAAGCCACAAACTTCCCAGCAGTGCTCAACTTTCCCACGGGAGGTCCACTGTAATGGGCTGGAGATTTTGACAGCCATATTCTCTTGCCTGAATGAATTAATGTGGATATTGTTAGCGAGGGTCGAAGGGAATAGTGAGTTGAGAGACTTTTGACAGATCATGTAGTTGCAACATTTTGGGATTTTGGTCATCTCAATAGAAAGCTGAAGGCGAAAAATATTGGAATTTGCAGAAAAAGCAGAGACGAATAAAAAATAGGCTGATCGACAAAGAAAGAGGAAGACAAGTGCAGTTGAGAACAATTGAATTGCATGTTTCGTATAAAATGTACCTATGTCGGTTTGGGAATAAAACCTCTTTTGTCCTGCAACTTGTACGGGGCAGAAGATCCCATGTATGGGAGTGATGGAAAAATTGGACAAATCGGCATCAGTTTCAGAGAGGAAGCCAGACAAAATGTCGTTCCAAGTGAATCGCTGAGAATCCAAAAGGGAGTTGTGCTGTTATCAGAGTTACGTCTCGTCGGCACAAGTGCCGAAACTTCTTGAAGTTGGTGCAAGTAAGCCTGAAACAAGAGGCCGTAATTTTTTCCCATTTTATTTGAAGTGATCCACGATGGAAAGGTCCAGGAGTTCATAAGTTTTCCTAAAGAATCAGCTATTTTCCAGAGGTAAACAAGCGAACAAGTTCAAAAAGTGATTACCAAAATCTACTCAGTCCTGTCCTTCAACACAGCATCTTGCGTACGCCTTTATTTCCTTCTCCATCCCGGTCCAGTGGTATCGTCTTTGTAGTTGGTAAAGCATCCTTTGAAATACAGTACAACATGCCCTCTATATGGCCCTTCATGCCGTTCAATTCAAATTTCCCTTTAAGATCCTCTTGTATGGCACCTACCCATGCCGCAGCCCTTCGTATGGTACGTATACCTACCCATGCTTTGCTGCAGCACAGGCTACTGCCTTCTGAGCAGTTCACGCTCCATTAATGTGTGTTGGATTTTTATGAACTAATCATTGTGTTTGGCTGTGTGCTTAGTGGCAGAAAGCCAGCGTCAATCTTGTATTGATTTGAATCTCGTTCCTGATATTGGATTGGTTGGTTGTATTTGATTGTATCACTTCATGCCGCAGGAAAAGATTCGTTTATTACCCATACGCCGTATGGGTACCCATTACACCCCTGCCGTTATCACAATTACAAAGAGGAAGAATTGCAGTCATTGTAGAGCAGGTGGCAGTTGGATGTGCACAACATAGCGTAACCAGTTACAGAATGAGTTACAACATTGACGGCGGGGACACGATGTTGAGGTATAACGCAAAATCGGACAAAACGCTATATCTGGGTCGTGCCTTCCCACTCGCCGCCGTGAGTCACAGAAATGTTACTGGATGAGCCACAACAGAACAGAGCGGATCTCTGCACGCTGAATGAAGACGCAAAACGTGGCATTTCTCCCTCTTCATCGTGGCATGGCGTTTGGCATTCAGCACATTTTTGTGTCTATGTTTTGGATGGATGCGCTAACCACATGGGAGCCCAGGAGAGAAAGACAGAAAATGTCAAGCTGAGACTGCTTATGCTGGCGACAGTTCTCCATTTTAATGGTTATGAGCAATGAGATATCGGTAAGAACCTAGGTGCTCGTAACTCAACAAAGCAAAGAAATAAAGTATAAGTACAACTGGCACAAGAGCACTATTTTCTGCCTCCTCTATCAACTGAACGTCGCTTCACACACGCTGTTGATTCTTTTTGAAATTGGGCAAAGCCCCTGGCAAGGGGTTTCGGGAGCGGAGTCCCCCAAACGCCGGAGCTTTTTGATAAATATGGGTTCTCGCAAATTGAATCTGAAGCCAAACTAAAATTAGGCCAGTGGAATCTGCAAGTGTTATTAAAAAAAAAAGTTTGACAGGGAATGCATCTCGTAACCTATGGCCAACAGCTTTGAAGAAATGCAAAAATCAGCAGTTTGGAAGAAGTTCTGCCAAGGTGAAGGTAGTTAACTTAACCCATCTGACCTCGGTGGTGCAACACACCAAGGCATGCCCATATATATTTTTATAAAATTTATAAAATTGCAATGCTATCATTTGTCAGCAGATCGGCCATCGGTGAAAAGTTACTACAGATATCACTGGCCCCAGTGGGAGGAGTGCCCATTGTCAAAGGCTAGGCCCCTCCCACCCCGATGGCACTGAACCTCCCTTCCTACACTTAGTCCAGTTTTTACGTTCCAACAGAATTGCACTGTCGTGACTTGTCAGCAAACCTGTTTTTTTGGTGAAACGTTACCATAGATATCCCTGGCCCAGAGGGGTACGAGTACCCATTGTCAAACGCCAGGACCCCCCTTTGATGATAAATACCATCTTATGTAGCATATGCCCATTTGAATGCTTATGCAGCGTTGTTGGCAGTAGCAACTTCCAGATGAGGTGGCTTTCAGAACCGAGGTACATAGGAGGATTTCGGCTGAGAGTGCCCCCTGGTTGAAACTCCTTCGGAAAAAGCCTGGGGTTTGCCTCGGCCTTCCCCTCATGAGCATCCCTGGTTACCCTTGCATCAGTTTTATCATCCCCATGCATGTTGATAAAAATGAAGTGTCAAGAGTGCAGTGCCACATGGCAGTTTGGACTATGTCTGAGGACTTGGTTTTGATTCCTGTATTTGACATTTTTGTTTGACATCTATTAAAATAGCTTGATAGCCCATTTTTATTTTATTTTCATCAATTTGTTATGTCTTTTATTTGCTCTTTCCATCTGGATAGGTGAACACTGCTGATGTGTCACAAATAAAATGTTTCCTCAGATCAAAGGTTTGAAATAACATCATGTGACTCTAAAACCACTTGCAACAGTTCGTACCACTACAGCCTGTGGTAGCTGCATCAGCAGAAATAATATCTGTACCCTGTACCGGTCATCCCAAGTATCATCTGTGAAAAAAGCACATATCATTATTATTTCAAACGTTGCCCATCCTCTAAGCTAAACATATTTACCAACCAGCATGGTACCTATACCAGCAGAAATATCGGTACCGGTCACCCCAAGTGTCCTCTAAACTAAACCATCTATAAATCATTATTTTGCTTTACCAACTTTGCCTCCTTTTCATCTTCTTTGCAGACATCAATCATCTGAATTATGTTGTGGTTTGCAGAGAGTCGCATTGAGCCAATATTTATATGAACTGCATTGGCAATAAACCTCTCGGCCAACTGCTTTACTCCGACAGGCCATGTTGCCGACCACATCATGGTTTGTCTATCTGGCTGAAAAAACAAGGTTAAAGCAAAATAGATGTCCTGAAATCATGAGGCCTGTCCTGCCTTGGTAAGCAACCCAATCGCCATTGGATGGATTAGTTTGCTTCTATTTCCAACATACTTCATTTGGGAAAACAACACAATGAAAAAATGTGTGTGTGAAAATTCTTGGATCTGCCTCCAAAGGTGCTGCTGAGTCTTTCATTCACAGGAACCACCCGAAAACATTTCGCACGGTTCTCCAGAACCCCAGTTCTGTGTGTGAATACGGTTCTCCAGAACCCCAGTTCTGTGTGTGAATACGGTTCTCCAGAACCCCAGTTCTGTGTGTGAATACGGTTCTCCAGAACCCCAGTTCTGTGTGTGAATACGGTTCTCCAGAACCCCAGTTCTGTGTGTGAATACGGTTCTCTAGAACCCTGTGTGTGATAAAAGGGGGGACAATCTAGAACCCTTTGTGTTGCATGGAAAATACAAGCTGGTCAATGTCTTTTATCCTTAGCTTGTTTTTCTCCATTGAACCTGTGAGCACAGGGAATCCACTCTTGAACGGAGCGTTGGGTGATGGATAGGTTAGGTTTGGATAGGTTACACAGGGTTGAACTCTCATGATGCGATGTAATATAACCGGACATAACCTAACCTAACCGGAAAAACTAAACTCTCATAACCTAGCCTAACATATACTGGCCCTACCTAACTTAAAATAACCCATCCTAACCTAACCTACGGCTTGAATGGAGAGAAGCTAGCAAAGAAAAAAGCCAAAAAATACATTCAACACCCAGTGCTTTCCATCCACCACACTAGATTGTCCCCTTATGAGGCATTCCCAGGTTCTCGATTGTTCCATCCTTGATGGCAGACTGGGGACAATCCACAATTGGGGCTCTAGATTGTCCCCCATGTTAATTTAGCTTACCTATTATTAGAAATTGAAATTGTAATGCATCTACAAACATTCTCTTAATTCTGATGGATGAATTCGCATGTATCTATGACATGCCCAGAATATCTTTGTGTCACTATGACTGCGACCTCATATAAAAATGTACAGCAGTGGAGCGATCAACAAAAAGTTATTAGAAGTTCAAAACACTGTGACAGAAATAGTTAGAATAAAAATAATTGGCACTAGTTTCACAAATTTGCACCAGCCCATCGCAGGACAAGGCAATATCAATCTGCATAAAATGGAAATGACAGTGATGTGAATGATGAGCTCATTTGACATGAGAATTGAAACCCTTTCACAACGACCAGTTTCCATTAATGTTTTTATACGAAGGGAGTTCAAAAAGTAATCGAAATGGTTCTGCAATTCGGGAGTGGGTTGACACAAGAACTTGAAACTTCCTAAACCTCTTGAGGAACTCTTCCATCACATTGATCAGGAAGATGCGGTGCTGCATCTTCCTGAGTGAACCCACAAAGGAGTGGCAGAAGTCTGTATCGGGGGAAAACTTTCTCACTGATGTCACCTTTTTGGTGATGTCATGAGCTTTCACAAATCACACCCTGACCTGCCATAAGCTGGCTCCAGGGCTCAAAGGCCAGTTTATTCAGCCACATATTCTTAGTGATGTTAGTGTTTTACTCTTTCGACAGCAGACTGGACATCTGTTTTTAAGCACTGGTGCTGACACATATTCGTAAAATTGTGCATGTGTGTAGTGAGGGCTCGGTTCAGTCAATGCTAATGTTCAGCTCCAGTCACTTGAGGAGGAAGCATCGTTTTGGATTGGATTGATTGAGCTCATGAACCGGTTCGATCCACGGGACAATGGTCATTGTTCACCAAGTCCCTGGAGGACCTGCAAAGCCCTGACAAGGGAACTGCTGGATGACGAACGATACCTACTACCTGGTGGAATTGCTGTTGACAGAAGGTGGCTGATGAAAATCATCATGAGGCGAGACATGAGGATGAATGGTGAGTACCCATGTCAACTGCTGTTTTTGACACCACTGTCGTCTCCGCTCTCCCATCTACGTTTTTTGACATTCATTTTGAAAATGAATGAATTTTCGTGCTGCATGCCTGCACTTTCAGCGGGTCAACAGCATGGAAGTAGAAGAAAGAAGTAATCAGTTTCGTCCCTCTTCAGAATTGTATACCCGTGGATGTCTTCCAGCGACCTCAACAAGGGGATATTTTTTGGAACTAAACGAAAAGGAAAAGCATCCTCAAACTTACCCGTATCTGTTCGATAATTTTTGTTATTTGTGGCATAAATCCCATGTCAAGCATCCGGTCAGCCTCATCCAGAACTAAGAAAGTGCACCTCATCATAGAAGTTTCCTCAGAACGAATGAAATCTATCAACCGACCAGGTGTGGCTATGACGATCTCGGGGTCTTCTGCTAGGAGCTGTGCCTGTCATCACAGGTTGGAAAATTAAAGCAATGCAATTAATGAATATGAAAAAAATACATCAATTTAAAATCATTGTGCTCGATTCCTTTCTCTAATATCTAAAGCGCATGCTTTTCGAGCAATGTAGCCATAACCAGGAGAGTGCTGCAGATGTCGATTCTTTTTGAACCACCAGGCAGGTAAAATTATTTATTTATTTTATTGAACTGTTCACAACATAGTGAAGCGTCAGAGGTATAAAAACATTAATGAAAAAATACACAAGAAAACAACAATGAAACAAAAAAGGGCAAAAACAGCTAGGGCTATGCGGATGGAGAGCTGAACGGATTGGAGCGGGTAACTCGGGACACGCCAGGTAGTAATATCCGGACAGAACTGTATGATGCTATGCCACTCTCTGTCGCTAACTGACAATGAGAGAGTGGCTAGGAGCAAGTGCATTCCACTCTCTTATTGTAAGTGGAAAGAAATTGTTTTAATATTTTTATGCAACAAGCTTAAGCGCCTCTTTCGCCACCTAGTCACAAGAGTTTCAAGCGAAAGCGTTTCAAGCAATTGCGCAACGCTTGTATTCTAAGAGAAATTTTTCAAATAAACGTCGCAGCGCGACGCTGCAATTTTTTTTGAGGATACAAATGTGGGATGTGAGGCATGGATTCCACACTTCACAGGCATATTCTAAGATGGGGAGAACGAGAGCGGTGAAGGCACGCAACCTCACATCGCGATTGGCCAGACACAGATTGCGCTGTAAGAACCCAAGAACTTTATGGGCTCGACCGCAAATGTATTTGATGTGACAATCCCATGAAAGGTCATCGGAAAGATAAACACCGAGATATTTGAACTCAGTAACCCCGTGTAACGGAAATCAGCAATGGGGGAGCGCGAGGGCCTCGAAAAGGAAACCCAACAGGATTTATCAGCGTTAACGCCAATACCCAATTTGTTGCACCAATTCTCAAGAACAAGGAGGTCCTGCTGGAGAGCCACGTGACATGCATAATCTGTAACTTGTGTAAAAAACCAGGTAACCAGGTCATCAGTGAACAATCTGGATGTGGATGATAAAAGATGCAGCAAATCGTTTATGTATGAGGGAATAAGAGGGGAAATGAAGTGCAACACAACTACAGTTTGATAATGTAAGACGGAAGGAATCAGGACAAACAATCAGGTGTTGAGTGTTGCATCGAGATACTCTTAACGAATGAAATCGTGGCCATCCCAACTCAGGGTTCCTGCAAACGACTCATTTGTTTTTTAGGACATTTCAAGGATAATTCCAGAAGTAAATGAAAATTTCAAGGACAGAAACTGTGCAATTTTTGACCAAAAAATCCCTTGCCAGCAATGGAAAATGATTCTTTGCAAAACAAAAAGTTTGCAATGCACTGAATTTTTGCCATCTTTGCAATCTTTGTATCCCAACGCTCGCCCAAAACCTCTGCTAAAGACGTGAAGAAAGATCACACACAGTTTTATCGGTGTACCAAACAAAAAATACTTGACTCTTTAACCCTGTTCCATCAAAATTTTCCAGCATCCCAATGAAGAGTGGTGTGTACCAAGTCTTGGAAGGATGGGAAAAATAGATACCAACCTGGTTTGGTTCCAAGACCCAGTTTGGTTCCAAAGACGAAAAAAAGTTTGGAGCAGGGCCCCTATACTTATTTGTTTTTCCATTGAGCTTTCGAAACGAATGCAAATTGAAGGTCCATGGCCCAGCTAATCCATAACACACCCCTGATGTGGGGGAAAACACAATTTCTCAAACTTTCTGGATGCACCTGGTACATCATAGTATTCTCACCTGTTTATCCCTAGAATCACCCCCGAATGCAACCATTGACCTGAGACCACAGTTGGTTGCAAACTGCTCTGCAACAGTCTGAATCTGTTGGGCCAGCTCCCTTGTTGGTGCCAGGACAACAGCATATGGTCCAAAGCCTGATATTGGCTGAGGTTGGGCAGAAATGTGGATGATTGCTGGCAACATGTACTTAAGAAGAAGAAAGATAAAATGAATTTAGATACAAATTTGAAATTCAATCAAGTGTTCATTTTGTTCAGCATTCATTCGAGGAAACGAAGCACAAATTCTTAACAAAAATGACCAAGTAGCCTGAGGCAAAAGCATGTTTAAAATGAGACTAAAAAGAACTTTTTCTACTGTCTATCTCCCTCTACGTCTAAATATCTGTCTGTGTTTTGGTGGTGACAGAAAAATATTTCCTCACATTTATGGGAAATTTCACGATTTAGCAGATTTTAGCGTAATCTGAACTCAGCAGAAATTACGGATCTCCCTTCATGGCTGAGGTCAACCTGAAACTTTTCTCATGCATCGTTTCAATCTAGATCTTTTATTTCTTCTGCCTGAAGAAGAGTTTAATGAAAAAAAGCTCTGGAGGCAACAGTTAAATAGGAAAACACATCCGTGAATGAGTACATAAATTCCATCCCCCACTATACAACCACAACACAGGATGTCTTTTATCGATTTATTTTTCATTTCTGTACTTCAGTAGACACCTGAGAGTACGTTTTAAAGAATTCATCCTTTTGAAATTTATGCGCAGCTGGAACATAACCGCCATCCATCAATCCCGTTCCACAAGCATAGCTTAATATGCTGGCTCAGCAAATAATGTTGCCTTCCGTTACCATGTTTATTGCAATGTTGCAGCGGTCTTTCACTAAACGTATCGGCTGATTTTTGCTGATTGTTTAGTGGAAATTTTCCTTGAGCAATGAAACGTGCAAGTCTTTAATCGTTTTTTTTGTAGTCTGCTAAAGGTGCACCTCTTTCTCGCTCTTTCTTTTATGGATGAATGGAGGTGCATGCTTTTCTGTTTTGGTTTTTTGGTCAATTTTTGCCACATGATAACTGAATGTGAATGCTTTCTTGTATTTTTTTTCTCTTCTGGAAATTGGAAACTATTGGCATTTTTCCATAGATTGTAGAATAAGAATGCTTTTTCATTCATTCCATTGACCTCATGCGGTGTAAGTATGTGACTTTTTTCCGTAGTCACCGAAGAAGCATGCCTGCATCGTTTTTCATTGCTCTGGTGAGCTGGAGGTGCATGATCTTGTCGTGTCAGGATCTGAGAAGTGGAAACAAGCAGGGAAACGAAGGAACAGCTTTTTCAGATGACAGCCAATTTGTAGCATGAGCTTCTCATCACGGGCTTTGCAACAAATGACATTTCAAAGTGAGTTTGAAGTGGAAGGTACTGTGGTCCTTTCCTCCCTACAACAATATGGGAAGGAGAGAAAATCGGACTCTGGATTCACTGCCCCATCCATCATGAACACAAACAAAGAAAAGTGGGATTAATTCTGTTCATCGATGACGAGGGGAACATCAAAGCGAGCTTCCAATCAGGCATTTTCAACAACAAGACTGCCATCTTTTTTTTTTTTTTTTTTCTTCTTGATCTACTTTTTCTGTAACAACTATGACTACCAATTTCGCCCAATCGACTGGGAAGCTGCAAAAGCATATTTTCATCTCAAAACAAAAAAATCCAGTAACCAACGTCTATATCAGACAAAAATAAAGAACTAGGTTTTGAGTGTCTCATTGTCTGGTTACTAGAAACTACCATTTACAGGCAATTGGAATTTCTCCAACAGATTTTTCCGATCTTCTTCGAAACATCTTGCATTCCTCCACCATATCGTGACTTCTTATAGTTTTAATAAAAATTTCACTGAGTATCACTGAGTTTCCAGATTTCCTCTAATCACCGAGATGAAATGGGAGATTTCCTGTCTACAAGTCGAGATTTCTGGTGATGTGGAGAAAATCGACATATTACTCACTAACAGTTCGTTTGATCAAATAGTTCCATGTTTCAAAATCTCCCAAACATTCATTTAGCAGCCGAATGGACGAGGAAGAGTTGTTAATTATAGTGATGGGAAATTATAGTGATACTAACAGCTAAAGTCTTTCCCGATCCAGTCTGGGCTATTCCTATCAAATCCAGGCCACTGAGGGCAATTGGCCAGGCCTGTGCCTGAATCGGTGTAGGTTCCACGAATCCAAGGTGCCTACAGGGTTATTAAAATAGAACTGATTGGCAAGGAAAAATCATCAAAATGATGCATCAGAGAAATTTCATTTCAATTATGTAACTGCAGACTGCAGTTTGAAAATCTCTGTTTTGAGAATTTTAATTCGCTTTTAGAGAGATACACAGAATCTCAAAAGACCGGTTCGATTTTTCATTTTGCTGGATAGCAGAATACATAAGTGAAATGCACATCAATAAATTTGAGTAAAAATGGGGGATACACAAAAGAATAAATTGGTGAATTTATACCCATTTGCTGACAAACTCGAAACACCATTTTCAGATTTTTCAAGGACAAGAGAAAAGATATGTCTAAGATTCAAAGTCTGAGAAAAATAATGTTTCAATGCAATTCCGAAAATATGAAGAAAAAAGTCCATTGGATGGCTACGGAAACTGATTTGACCAGCCAATGTATGGTCAGCATGTTTGATTTGATGTTTCCCAGATGTAAATTTCTGTTCTTGCCGTAGTTGCACATGTTTATTTGGAGAGCAGCCAGCACGCACCAGCAGACAAAAATGGAAAATGGTGCACCCATGTGTGGTTGGCTGAAA
>JASGXE010016532.1:0-11106 GCA_030068105.1 Sinentomon sp. SZTP_YWyxl
GCTGACCCCCTTGTTTTTTTCGTCAGCCCCTAATTTTCAAACCTGATCTATGCCCCAAGTAATCTAAGGTTTATTTTTGACAAATGTCGTGGCCAAAATGCAGCACTGTATCAACGTTTTGGCTGCAAAACGTTCTTTAAGAAAAATTTTAAGATTAAAACATTTAAAACATTGCTAAGATGACAATTAAACTTGATAAAACCAACTTCACGTAACTTGTCCAAATCGGCAAGAGGATAAGAGGATAGTTAACAAGACAAGAATGGCCACACTAAACTAAATTTTAACAATTAACTGAACATGAAAGGAGAGGAAATGTCGGGTTGGGAGTCACAACCCAGACTTGATAACAGAACATGACTTATATGAAGAGGGAACACAATGAGTAAATAAGTTTACTTCAGTCTTTTCAAAATTAAAAATCGACTGTTTTTAAAAAAAGGCAAATGGCGTAATCTGTACTAAAGTTCAAAAAGAAAGTTGAGCCAATATATTTAAAAGATAAGTCGGAGAAAAGTAAATACCATTTTCATTTGATCACAGACATGGTTCACCGAATCTTTGTCAGAGACAACAAATAAAATTTTAACAAGGTTCGAAGCGATCAAAGTGCGCCCAGAAAAAGTAATTTCTATCAGCAAATGCAGGCTACATTAAAAAAAACTCGATTCCAATTTGCCAGCAAATTACAGTTTTTTTTCTGGTAATTTTTGACTTTATTTCGTCAAAATCGGCCTGAAATTAACTTCACAGCAACGAATTATTGGTTTAGTGTAAAAATGTCTGTTATTCATTGAGAATACATGTCGTAAAAGGCGAAATCACTAAAAGAAATCATGAGGAGGGTCAGAGTTGCCATCAAGCATCTGTAAAAGATCCCCCTGTTCATGTAACTCCGGAACAAAAACAAATTGCGAAACGTAAAAACACAAAATTATACTAATCCTCCAGCCTCGAAATAATCATGCACAATGCTGACCCAATTACGGACTTTTTGGAAAACCACAGAAAATTTGAAGCAAAAATTAAATTTTGGTACAAAACTAACAATCAGGACAAGCTACAATTTTACTCTCAATCAGGTAGTCATATTTATTTATTTTTTTTTGGAAACGAAATTCATCCACTGTCTTTCGTTATCGGCTCCACACATCCTGCAGCATTTGCGATCCTTGGGGATTTCTTCCTGGAGAGGGCGAAAGGAAGAAGTATTCATGATTTCCATGAAAAATGCCAGAGAATTTTGGAACAACTGCTCCTTACTTCCAGTGCAGATGGACATTTTAAACTAACGAGACAATGGAATTTTACCCCTGAAGGCATGTCACAACCGCTAGAGAACCATGAGGGAACAAAAGAACATTTTTCAGTCTTCACTGAGCACAGTAATTCCACGCATTCTCAACATGTCAAAAAATAAAAGTTTTCGCAACCCACAAAGCAGAAGCTCTTTTAAATAGCCATTTAAATGAGTTTCAAGGTAAATCCTACCTGACAGTGACATTACATTAAAGGCAAACAACACGGTGTGTTAATTTAACACTTGAAATAATCAACAAACACTCGTGAAAAAACAGTGCCCTGATGATCAGTCAGAAGATGACATGGTAGCATTAGCATTCAAATACAAAGTAAACAGCTCAGAACAATAATGTACACTAAACCATAAACGTCGTAATTTTCTTAGATTTCTTGACAAAATAAACCGACAATGCAAATTGGTCTCATTTGATTTAAGTGGCCTTCAGAGCTGAAAAAATACTGAATGTTTGGACTTTCCAGACGACACCAAATTTTCGCATTGTCTGAATGACGGGTGCGGAAAATGCTTTCGAGAAGTGAAAAAGGTTTCGTCCATCCTCGGAGAAAATGGTGGAGGCAGCTATTAACACTCTGGCAAACACAACACTCCATGTCGCTACTGAAAGAAGACACCACCTTTGAAAAAAAAGGAAGATTTTGTCCATGGTTATCTTCCACCAAATTTAAAAATAAAAATTTCAACTTTTGCAAGTTTTCAAGTCAAGTCAAAATGGCCTCATTGAAGAGCAGTTGGGCGAGGTGTGGAAGCTGACATCAGTAAAAAAATGAATTACCGAGCATTTGCATTTTTTGCCTTGGAGTCCGAAAATTTTGCATAGAGTCCGAAAACAAAAAGCCTTGAAGGTATTCGCCTTTTAGAAAATTAGTTCTTCTTCTTAGATGAGGATTCTACTAAAGTAAGTTCTTCTTGTTTGATGGGGATTCCAAAGCTGGGCCTGTCATGGCCCAGCTTTGGAATCCCAATCCATGGTCCATGATGTTGCAAGCATACATTGATAGTTCTCAGGAATAATTCTCCTCGACATTCGTAAGGATCTTTTCTTGGGACAGGTACAGGTTGAAACATCTCGGCAGATAATCTGCAGTTCATCAGAATCAAAATGACTGTTGGCATCACGATTTATGGGCAAGCAGGCAGCTGCATTGACTTTCCAACTTGAAAATTCCCGTTTTCAAAAATTGCATTAAGGGGGGGACCTATGGAAAACTAAAATCTGCAATGTGTGAGTTAGATACATTAATTTTTGCACAGAGGTAGACATTTAGGCCTGTATTATGCCTGCCAAAAGCTGTTTTCCTAGCTTCCATATATCTTGGGAAAAATGGGTAAAAGTGCGATAGGCTGCGTGTTGGGAGAATCAGTGCTAGCGGTGCATACACCATCCAATCATGATGAAATTTTGCATGAAGGCGGAGGAAACATAAAAGAAACTAGTGACAGAAGCCGTTTTCTCATTTTCTTGCCATGTTTTGTGTTTTCGACCTCTAAACTGGACTGTGCCGGAAAAGCGCTATGAAATGCAGCTTTTGGCAATAAAAGCCTCTGCAACTCCAAAAGCTAGCGAAAATGCAAAATCTGACTCTGTCACTAGTTCCGGCATGAAATTTTACATAATGGTGCCAATTTTCAAGATGCTTGAGTAAAAAACCACTGAGATATGCCAATTTTAGTGAATGCGATTTTACGGAAAACAATGTTTTCAGAAAATCGGAGAAATAATCTAGCATCGTTTTCAGGTTTTCTGTTGTTTTCAACTACCGCTAAATATTCCGCCAATGCGAAATGCAGCTGTAACTTGAAAACCATTGAAATTATGAAAAAATATGTAGAATGAAAAAATGTAGAGCATGGTTTTCTCTGTAAAGTAACATAGAAAATAGAAAACGAAATTTTTCACATCAAAATTCCAAATTTTCCATGGGCCCCCCCCCCCTTAACTGTGGACAAAGACTTATATTCACACTGCACTGCAGTAAGCTAAAAATAAAGGAAAAAATAAAATACCCATGGTGCTCAACGATTTGTCAAAATGGAATTCAGTGATTTTTCCGTGATTCTCCCTAACCTCTCCAATGCACTTTCTGTGACAGCTATCTGAAGAGGTATGGTGTGGGCGAAATTTGAAATTTCATTTTTTCAAAGTCATGGGTACCAGCCACTTTTTTTAAAAAAATATTGGGGAATGAAGGACAAATTTTCCCATTTTATAGAACATTGTGTGTCAACTTGAGTTCTTTTTTGGACATTTTATACTCAGGACTCTCGACACCTCTTTTAGACAATTTCCTGGCCAAAAAGGAGAAAAGATTGTTTAGGTCCCTGACTTTTAGGGATTCTCAGCATTCTTCCCTGATTTTCCCACCACCACCAAAATTCCCCGACTTACCCTGATTTTCCCTGATCGCTGAGCATCCTGCATGCAAAAACAGAATTGAGCAAGGCCAGCGGTCAACATACAAACAGTAGCAACAAAAAATGCACTATAAAAGCAGCCATTCACAACATAAGTATGAAAGGTTATAGATGGTGTAAATAAGGTAAAATAATATGCTACTCGTAAGAAATAAAACATAATTAAAATAACACAGTGAATGTAAGCGAACTGGTTCTTTCGCAATTTTTTGAAATGGGTATCAGTTAAGAAACTCAAATGCAAGCCAAAGGATCATACCTTTACGTTCGAAAATTTGGGATCAATATTTGGACAAGAATTGCCATGTCAGCACAAAAAAGGATTTCACAAGAGTATAATTTCTGGAAAGGGGTGGCTGGGGAGCTGCAACCAAATTACGATATCTGGCGAAAGAATGTCTGTAAGGTCACTGCTGATACTGATTTCAGTGAAAACGTTTTCCATGCAAAGATACCAGAAACACTTCGACAGTGAACCAATATTCCGACAAAACTCAGCCAGGTTACAGGATCCTTGAGGTCAAATCGTTGTGAACGACCAAGTTGCAGAACAATGCTTGATTTTCAGGCTGATCAGTGGTGTGACTATAGGGCCCCTATGCACCCGTATGGCTCATGGGGTGGACTGAATGTGGCAAAGCAGCATATGGGGATCAAAGGGTTGCCAACACATGGCCAATAGGCTCCTATTATACTTTGGCTATTTTTTGTCAGTTATTTCACCATTTTGCCATTGAGGCTGACGCGAACTGAATACTACAGAGGCGAGTATCAGAAAATCAGCCAAGGTCATCGTGCAATGAGGAAATATCGAACGCTTGCACTGGATTTTCCCAGTGCAAATTGAACCAGAATCAATGATTTGTTCTTTCACCGATGTCCACGAGATGCAAACAAATAACATATGTTGATTTTTATTGTTTTTTTTTTTCAGAATAAGTTATGTCAAAATAAGTAATCCAATGTAATAGCGTATCGCATTGCATAGCTTTGCAAGGCTTATTCGACTCGGTGTCGTGGGCGAAAAAGGCCCAGAAATTTGTAGCCCAGGGTGCTTTACTTTCACCGTGAAAAAATTTCATCATCCATTGGAAGAAAAAAAATGTGGGAGAACATATTTTGCAAAGGTCTGGATGTTTTTCCGTCCAGATATTCTTGCACTGCTTTCAATATTCATCGTAATATTAAAGTGATTCTTCATTTTTTTAGCATATGGTGACAACCATATCACACAATTAATTGAGTTGCGACTTGTGAGTCACACTGATCATTTGGAAGGAACTGCATTTCAATTTAGCAACTGCTTAAATTCACAATGATGAACAAACCCCCTCAAGCTTAAAACATGGTTAGTCACTGTGAAAAATACCAGTACGTATGACCAGTCTTGTCCATGGAGGAATTATTTATTTCATAGGTGGGTATCCTGGCAAAAGAATTTGCTGGCCACCAACTAAACAGAGCTCACAACTCAATTCTCCGATACTGTGGAGAAAAATACAAATGACACAACACAAGTCAAACACAAATCTTCAAAATAAAAAATACAATGAAAAAATGAACACAAAAAATGTGTCAATCGGATCACGAAAAGCACCTGAAAGGGACCGATTCACTCAAGTGCGTGAGCAAATTCGGAGTCCCAGTCCCGAAGAAACAAGTTTACGAGCTGCTCGTGAAGGCTGGAGTCATTTCCGTAAGGCAAGATCTTTCCTGGGTACAGATTTCTATCGGCGCTTTTTGCATACTTGTTTTGCAAGGCATCTGAAGTGGACGTGGGTGCCGTGACAGTCTGGTTGATAATGACAGCAACTCCTGCTGTGCTTACAAAATAGTCACCAGACCAATTTGAAGTGCCTGTAGATAAAGATAAGAGAAGAAAAAAATTTATTTTAACTTAAAGTCGTGCACAATTTGTTAGGTATAAATCCCATGTAATTTGAAATGTGAGCACACATTCAAGAAGTGCTGAACTTTTTTCAATATTTATTTTTGTAACTGGTGCAATGACTGGTACAAATAAACTGCAACAGATTTTATTTTGATGTTTTTCAACCACGTGGTTCTGCTAATCAAGAATGGATTGCACTGACAGTTCCATTTCCTTAATTAGTTAAAACGAGATATGATTACTCTTGCATTTTAATTGTACTAGTTGCCTTCTCATAGTTGCCATACAACCAAACATCAAATAAGAAAAAGACATGCCACACAACACAACCAAACGTTAAAAAAAAAAAAAAGAAGAAGAGGATTATTTACCAATGTAAGCAGCATTGTCGGTCACCATATACTTGTTATGGTTCACTCTTGCAAACGGGATTTCAGCCTGTGACTCGTTGTAGATGGGCACAATGAACCATTTCTGAAAGAATCAAGGGTGGAAATGTTGAGGACACAAATCTTCTGAGTGAATCCAAGGTAGGTACCAGATCATAATGTTCAGCAATTATTTATCAGTGCGGAAAAGCTTAGTAAGTAAGTAAGTAAGTAATGTCCTTTATTTCTTCAATAATATCCAAACACAAACAAGAAAGAATTTCGAAGGAAAGCCGGGATAAATCCGATAAATGGCCCCCTTTTTGAATAATCAAGAATCAAACTAGGCAATTTTGACAAGACAAAATGACACAATGTGGTCAGAGCAACAAAAGCCAACAGGCGCTTCTTGCAATTATAAAGAGATTTCTGGGCTTAACACCTGAAAGGCTGGCACTAAGCATTGTTTTAGTAAAATTCAAGGTGATAGTTTTTACACGGTGTTCGAAAAGTAACTCAGGTTCTTGTTCTCTGGGATGGTGATGATAATCTAAACAAAACTACAGAATGACGAAAAGTGAAATGTGGTCCAACCCCCCTTCCATTTCACGGGATCCTGCAAAACCCCAAATTCATGCCTTTTGGAAAGCCTCTGGGTGCTGGGAGGAATGTCGGCAAATCCAATTTCGTGAGTTGATTCTCAAGAACAAAACAAAAAAACATTCATTGACCGACACCTCCTCAAATCCCTGAAATTGTGTGCCACCCAAGAAACTGATTTTCAATGTACAGGTTGAGTTGTTTTCTGCTTTGCATCAGGTGGTTGCTGTGGTCACCAAGAAACGAAAGTGGTTCTATCTTCACGGCCTCGTAAATTTGGCCTGTGCAGATCAGTTAAAATCCAAAACTCGGGCGATGGGACGTGCCTATCGCCCACATTTCACCTCCGCAAAGAGATAGATCACAATAATCTATTATGAAGACTCCAAACATCTATAAAGCTAGTATTTTATTCTTACCGCTTCGATTACAGCACGTTTGTATGAGGCACCGCTTAAGGCTTGCAGTGATCGTAAAAATGGCAGTGTTGCATCTTTGGTATGATTCCATTTGCTGATCAGCAAACGAATTGACACTCCCCTTTCTATGGCAGCTCTCCTCAATCTGTCATCAATTTCAGGCCAGAAACTGTAATTTTTAATGATGATATATATTTGGAATTTTGGATGTCACTAAACGAAACCTTTGCCTTTTCCACAGGATGGATAGGTACCCTTTGTGGTGATTACGTAAAAAAAGTTAGCATCCTTCAATTTCATTCGGCATGCATGTAATTGGAGCAACAGCCATAGCAATATCTTATCTTCTCAAGCTTTCTCTGAACAACATCTGTTATCATGAATGTATCATCTCTTTGCATGGGTACAACCTCCAAGACAACATTGAACCACCTGTTGAACACACAGCTGCAATCTGAATGATGCAGGTTCCGTTGGAACGTTTCCTCACCGACCAGGTAGCTGCCTTCTAAAATACTTCTCATCACACACATGGCCGTATTCCTCATTGCAACTCAACCTCAGGTTCAACTCATTAGCCAATTCAATGGATAGATTTGTAGCAAGGTGTGGAAACTTGCGAGATTGCATGTTCACAGAAATTAAATCTTAAGAAAAAATATCTAAATATTTAGAACTCCGCATCAATAATTTGAGATGTGACGCCTTGGGTTGCTGCACCCTCATTGACGTCGTTCGTCAATGAGGGTGCGACACCCGCGAGGTATCACATCTCAAATTGATGCGGAGATCCAAGCAACTTCAAGTCAGTGATTTAATTTCTGTGGATAGATTTGTGTTGCGAAAATTTCTTTTGTGCACACTGCACAATTTGTCAATTGGTTATTTCTTTTCCGTTGTCGCATTGAATGATGCATCCATTTGTTGAACAGACAACAGAGTTGAATCTGAGGGTACGTTGCAATGATAGATACGGCCGACAATGTTCCCAAGAAAAAGGTGCACTAACAATTCAGAAAGAAAGCAGTAAAAAGAAGTAAAAATATATTTCTAACCACTTTGGTTGTGAATAAATAATCATGGGAACATAATCCATGACCGCAATATAAATGAATTTCTTTGATCTGTCGATGACATCGAGCAGTGCTACAAGATCTTTTGTTCTGCCAGTTGGACAAAATTGAGGTGGAGAACTCTGTCAAAATAAAAAATACCAATAAAAAATGTGTGGTCCAGTCTTGATATGTTGGCTGTTGTAAACGAAATCGACTGGAGTTGTCCGTAACGCAGTCTTTTTTTGGGATCACACACAGAAGACTGGTGGAATTTTTGAGAAGGAGAAAGAAAATTGTTGTTCACTGATTGTTTTACGGATTTTAAGAACATTTTACAGAACTATAGCTTTGTTACTTGTCAGATCGGTTGCAAACTATTTTTTTTGACTTTCACCATTTCAAGTTGAAGTTTATTCATCAAATGGTTTTTAATCATCACTGCAAATTTTTTGCTTTGTTATGAAAATACCTACCTATTATTTAAAAATCTGAGGTTGAAACCAAAGATCAATTAAAAATCCATAAAAAGCTTAGGAGGCCAAGTCCGGTATGGGTTTTTCACGTTGGGTTTTTCATTTTTCTAGAAACACACTGTAAGATGTGTCTTTGTTGCCACTTTGGGCTATTGATGTAGCAACATTCAGGCTGAGGACTACTGAGCAAAAATGAAGATGTCCAAATGCACCAGAAGGGATCGAGAAAACTTCAATTGAAGAAAATACACATTTTGGTGCCAAATTCAGGCTCACCTTGCTGAAAGTAAGCTGCTCATTTTCACCACAAAATGACACCAAACCCAAAATTCCAACTTGCTCAAGGAGGGAGATATAGCAATATTAGTTTCACATGCAGATGAAAATTAACAATTGAAGAAATCAACCATCCTGTACATCAGATACCGCAGGAAACTGAAAATGGGAATTTGTCGTGTCCTTATGGAGAACATTTTTGCCAAATTTCAGTAAACACAAAGAATGCGAGGTTTTGGGACAAAAAAAACGGTCGTCTTGAACGAATTACGCTCATAAGAAAATTGGCTTCTGTTTATAGGGTCACATGAACTGCAGGTAGTAGCGCATTTTTAAACAAAAGGCATCCCGGGGCATGCAATCAGGTGACAAACTTTTCATAAATTTATAGAAATGCTTATTCCGGCAATAAACAAAATTAGATTCGACAGTTCCACCCCCAGCACTGGTTTGTCTGCCAACCATCGCATGATCTCACTGATGCTTTCTCTGCACTGGAGGTTGTACCAGGCACTATTGTTAGAACAGAAGAAACAGTGGCGCAGTTAATGCAGAGGGCTTCTTAACAATTTCCAACAGGGATGACCATGTGCAATATTAAAAGGAAGTTACCCTTAACAGCAATGGGCAACTCCTGGGGGTTTCAACCTCACAATTACAATCAGGGCCGGTTTCAGCAAAATTTTTGTTGTAGGCGAGAAATTATTTTGACGCCCCTGGTTTTTTGGCGCCCTTCAAAGCATTGCTGCAGAGTTGGGGGACAGAGACCATCCAGAGGTGGGTGCCTGGAGCAGCACTCCATGAGGCCTTCTGATGGACTGAGTCCTTGGCAGTGGTATGGAGCCCTCCAGAGGTGTAAGAAGTGCTTTTGCGATTTCAGCGTACATTTTGGATCCAAGTTTGGACAAATTTATGCACAATTTAGGCATCGATTGTCATCACATTGCGACATTTTCTCTGCCATTTTCGGATCCCTTTTTGCCAGCAAAATGGAAATTTTTGGCCAAATTCTTCCAAGCATCAACTGGAATAGTGCGTGGTTCGAAGCATAAATTTCACGTTTTTGAAGAAGCCTGCTCAGTGATTGAGTGTACTGCAAGAAGTTCCTTGCAGAAATCCAGAGGAATTTACAACAGCAAAAAAAGCGTAAAAGAAGAAAATAAATATTTGGTCCATATTTTTGGTCCATATGAAAAGGCACTTGCGGGACAGGGAAGTCTGTGAAAACATTGAGCGAGGCTTTCATTTTCATTGGAAAGGAACGATCCGATTTAATAAAGCTTGGCATGCTTCTAATCTAGAAAAAGCAGAACAGTATTCCTGCAAACCATGATTGAAATTGCACAAAAAGGAATTGCAATTTGAGCATGAAACGCAAAGCAATTGGAGCAGAAAAGCTAAAAGTATGAGTGTTTCAATGGAACATAATCGAATACTTCAGTGCGGTTTGGGGACTAAGCAAAACAGGGCAGTTCAGAGAACAAGTGAATTATGCGGAACCATGATAGGGTAGGTTACGTTAAGACACAATAATTTATCACCGATCTCTGCTCATCTGAAAAATATAGGGCGAATCCTTAAAAAGATTGATTGGTGTGAAATGAAAACCATGGCGCGACGGTGTTAAACGAAAATGGTCACGCAGTTGTTTCATTATGTCATCCCCATTTTTCATTCCCGTCTGTTGGCTTTCAGCCGTATCAAAAATTCTGATGACCTCAAAATTGGCATAAAATTTGAGCCATGCATACGGACGCTGTTCATTTTGGCGCTGATTTACAGGAGCGATAGAATGATGCATTTTGGGGCAACGCTGACGCTTCGTCGTCTGAAAAAATTACCCGGGGTGACGCCCCAATTCAAACACAGCAGAACGAACCACATGATATCTGCAGAATGAGCAATGACATGAAAAATAAAATGATCGTCCCCAGCAGAGTTCTCAACCCCTCACGATGGAACAGAAAATTTTATTTTTGCAATATTTATGTTTTGTGTCCGGCTTTATTTGCCCTTTTCCGACTCTCATTTTGGCGCCCCCTTGACTTGCGCCGCGTAGGCGGCCGCCTACGTCGACTACGCCTGAAACCGGCCCTGATTACAATCTGTAGGCAAAGAAACTGTCGAACACGAATACTGGCCTGAAAAAGTATCAGGCCAACCTGTATTTTGGCACTCTGAATCCCCATTAAGATTATAGTGAAAAAGCTGAGGGTGGACAGCCAACCTATAACTTCTTACCGAAAGATATGTGGCAGCTGCAGTTCCGTTGAAAGCCAGCTTTGCAG
>JASGXE010016533.1:0-10718 GCA_030068105.1 Sinentomon sp. SZTP_YWyxl
GGATACAATTTTTGTGATGCATCGTTTTTTCAACAGAAATATTGTCCGCACCACCGCTTGCTGATCCTGCTTCGAAATCGAGAAGGGATTCGTCCGAGTCGACCCAATCGGAGAAGGAATTCAAGAGGAGATTTCAGGTCATCACTCACCGAATGGTCCATCGGAAAGCAAGCAGCGAGATGTTTCGAAGAATGGCCGAAAAGAAGTTTGGTACGAATGTGTTTTAAAAACCATGATAGTCGTAATATCGTGAAAAGGCTGTGGTACGAATATATGCCGCAAGCTGGATTTTTATGATACTCATTGGTTTGGTTTAGTTTAGTTCAGAAAACGTTTAAAGTTACATGCAATTTTACCAGCCCTGAAATACTATGTATTTCAGTGATTGCCATACCTATGTGTATGTGTGAAAATACATAGTTGAGCTTGTGCAGTGAAACAGAGAGTGACTGTGTTGACATAACCGTGTTGGGCCCGGAAACTGTTTCATGTCCAATCCAATGTTCCTGGACATTGAACTCTCAAAACATTTGTTGGCGAAACGCATGGTTGGACAACCGTTGTTAGGTATTGGGGCTGAACGACAATCTGAAAACCACATCAAAATGTGCTCGGTTCTTGGAACATGTGTGCCCCTGGATAATAGGCAATACATTATGAGGATGTGCGTTATTCTTGCATCTCATGCGCTCCTGCCCGATTGGTCGATCCAACCTGAAAAATTGCGGGCAATCCTCAATTTTCAATGCCAGACAGCTTGACCCATCAAACAGGCTTGGGGCGTTTGTCTGGAGAATCGCTTCAACCCTCGAAGAAGAAACTCCTTCACATGATCGTACGAGTAGAAAGGATAAATGGGGAAAAACGTTTTTTGGAAAATGGGAAATTTTAGAAAACTAAAAAGGAGAGCAACTTTTATCGAGTGTATGTACATGACATTTAAACAGAATTGCTGACACAATTTCGGCGAATGTTTAAAGTAAAATGGCGAAGGTACCACTAACTTGTGGATGGAAGCTATCGTCAATGGTTGCTTGGTGCACACGCAGTTTTTGAATCACATGAGTGCACACAATACGAATATGTCAGGCAAAAGATCTGACAAAGAAAAGATCTCCGGAGCTGGTGTTCGCGTCAACCGCAGAAAAATTCATGAAAAATTTGATAGACATGTTGGCCTGCTATTTTAGAGCGTTCTGAGATTATTGGTAAGGATTTTTCATACAAAGTTGGTACAAAATATAGGGAGTAATTCCGACTTGATAATTCTGAGTGCAGATTATATCATTCAATAATTATTAACGCACTACAGAGGCCTCGAAAATTTTGAGATTTTCATTCAGCATTTTGGGGTATAAATTTCCTGCCGACGGCAGTCACACTCCGAATCAATGGCAAAATACGCCACAAACCTCATGACACTCGTGTAAGAATGAAGTTGCATCAAGATGACCCCTGTATTTGCCAAACATTTACCATGACACGAACCATGCCAGACAAACGAGGACTTTTGACGCTTCCCCAAAGCCAACTAACCCTACAGGGTGGGCACAAAGTCCCTAAGTTTTTCAGCCTGATTGTTTTCGCTTGCTTCGGTGCGCTTGTGGGTCTGTTAAGCGTTTGTGTCGAGGATGTCCGTGTGTTCTCCGTCATTGTCACGGCATAGTTCGATGCGTCTCCAGGTCCTCCGAGACATTTTCTGAATGGTCCGCAGGGGAATGGAGGCGAAAGCTTCCGAAACAGCAAACTTGAGTACTTCTGATGTCTGATATTGGCTCTGTCACACTTTTTCTTTCATAATCTCTCAGAGGCCGTTGTTGCAGTTATTGATATGGCTTCTCGCTGGCCAGTCAATGCTGAGCTATGCCCAATCCAGCGGTATGAGAAATTCTCATCCAGAAATGAACGAACTTGCAGGGCAAAATGCGGTGGGGCTCCATCTTGTTGGAGCACTGCAGTGTCCTGGATTCCAATTTTGCTCCAGTTCAGGGACATAGAAGTTGCGGAGCATGTCCAGATAACTTTCGGTGACGGAGCAAGTGAAGAAAAAAGGTCTGATGATACGGTGACACGAAAGAGCAGCCCACACCATGACATGAGGTGGATGATGCTCGATTTCTTCGGCGAAGTGAAAAACTTAGGGACTTTGTGCCCACCCGTAGATCTAAGCTTGTAAAATAGCCAATAATTCCACATCCAAATGCAACGTTCTCAGCGATGGAAAGGGAATTTTCTTATTCATTGAAATAAAATTTTCCTGCAGAAATATTTGCCTTAAATTGGTTATTTTCAAGCTTAGGGTTAGGGTGAGGGTTAGTGGCTTTTGGGAATACGGACGTGTTGCTCCATGGGAAAAATAAGTTATTCACATACACTCCTTATATTTGACATGTAGAAGCAGAACAGACGGTTTCGATCACTCGTTCGTCCGGGGAGTTCGGATTTCGCATTCATGGATCTCGTCCTGTTGTCGTCTCGTCGATAGAAACCGGAACTCCGGCAGAAGAATCGGGTTTGGATGTCGGTGATATCATCATATCCATCAACAGGATACCGATTCTGGACGCATCTCACTCCGAAGTGGTCAAGATTGCTCATTCCGGTGGGTTCTTTAAGCGTTTGCAACTGACATGCCATTTTGTCAGTGACATGCCATTTTGTTTACACTGAAATGGGATTTTTGTTGATGAAAGATTTGGGAGATTTGCAAAGTAGCCCCTTTAATGCCCTGCAAACATTCGTGCCTCTGGGTATGCCAAGAGTCGTGAATTGAACCTACTTCTCCTCAGTTGTGGGCAAACGCTCTTCTGGAGTGAAATGATTATTCGCTGAGGATAGAAAAGCAAATTATGGCCCACTGCTGGTCAGTGATGGCGCTTTAACTATTCAAATGTGTCTTTATTTTTCCTGACTAATTTAGAAGAGCTATGACGATCCTTGGACAAACACTGATCCTCGATTTTACTGGACTGATTGCCATGTCGCTTGATAACCTCGGCACCGAAGATTCTTCAGTTGCGTTAAGTGGGATTACGTGCAGAGCAATAATACAGTTCTGCTGGCAAAAGTCTACCATTCACCAAAAGCATGCAAATGATCATTGACGCCAATGTCCAAATTCATTTCGTTACAGGTTCAGATACTCTGGAACTAGACATTGCCAGGACATCCCATGTCCTTCCTCCAACGTTGAAGGATAAAATTATCTACAAACCTTTGCACACCGGATATCTTTGGAAAAAGCTTCTGCCGACAACAGAAACCGACATTCAAGAACCAGGTCCGTCGAGGAGTTTGGATGGAGGGGGTGCTGGAAAGCGAGGGGACCATCAGGGAACTGTGAATGTGCCAAATGGTACTGACTGGTTGCGAAGATGGTTTTGCCTGAAACCAGACAACTGTCTCTACTTCTACAAAGACGATGGGGTATGTTTCTCTTATCCATTTGGCTGCTCAGTGGTGGTCAGTTGTGGGGTCACTTGTGAGTATATTTAAAAAAATGATAAACGGGGAAGATGCGGTTCCTCCTTGGGTTTCAATGGCGGACATCGCCTGCGGGGAAGACGGATTCGGAACGGATTCCGGAGAAGTATCACTGTGGGACTCTGAAGAGTCGTTATTGGTGATGGTTTTTTCCGATTGTTTTACTCTTTCATGATTGTGACAAGATTGTTTCTTCTTTTCAGCCAGGTATCCATGGTTTTTAATTTAGTCTAAAATAAAACAGTGCCATCCAGTATTCAGACTGACTCACTATTCGGTGTATTTTGATTGCTGAAGCATGGGCAATTATCTGAGCCGTTTTGCAACTTTGTCAAATGTGGGTGGCGAAGGTACGGAGGTAAGGTGAAGCAAAGAAAAAATTCAGGGAAAATTCATAAAATACGAGCAGAAGACTTCGTGAACAGGTTCTCGGAGGAATGGCGAGTCAACTGGGAAAGCATTGTCCTCGTGTGAAGGTTTTGGAAAAAAAAACAAATAAACTATGAATTGAAGTTGGTCAGAAGGACAGAAAATGGGAAAGGTCTGTTGACTGCGGAGTAACAAGTGGTGTTTTTGCATACTAAAACAACCTTGGAAACACCAGGGTTGCGGTGCCTTTAAAGAAAGCCTCTGAGTGGATTAAGCATGCTACACGACCTTCACGCTCTCGCAATAAACTGACCCAGCATTGATGTGACGCTTGAGTTCGACAAAATTATTTCAAGCAACCCAACAAACAGACGCTGCGTCTTTCCCAATACAACCATTTGAGAGATTTCATATGGTCCTAAACGGCGCTGCAACGAACACCCGAATTGGCGAACTGTTGCTTTGCTGACATTTTGACCTGCATGGGCCATTGTTGGCCCGTTAACTCTGCTCGGAGCAATTTCTTGAAAAAGGTTGCACACATATTTTTCTTTGTTTTAGGGAAAGGAACAAATCCGGTATGAATTATTTATCTCAACTTTTAACTTTTACCCATTCACCCCTTGGGCCATTTTGGGACCTTTGGGGGCCCATAAATCCAGAATGGGGCATTTTTTCAAAATATCATCTGGTTGTATTTTATTTGCCTTGGTGTCAGAAACATCTCACAAAAATGCTGATATGCTTTCAGACTCACGCTGTGTACTCGAAGAGATTCAAGCCACATAACGGTTCTCATGTTTTCTTTATTAATCAGGATACGCAACCACTCGGTGCCACGTTATTGCTCAATTCCACAATTTCCACCGATATGATTGGCGTTGATAAACCACATTCTTTTAGTCTAGTCAGGGGAAATGGAACAGCTTCCGTTTTACTCGCCGCGGAAAGCGAAGATTCCATGCTCAGATGGATATCTGTGATAGAAGAAGCCATTCAAGATGCTTCCAAGGTAGGTTACTATGGACCAGCTAGAATCGTAATATTAGTGTGAAAGGTTGCAGCCAACAACGCATTGATATTGGTTCTGAGAGATTGGCTCCAAACTTCCCTGCAGCCAACAGCGCACTCATAGAGATTGGTTCCAAAATTCCTTGCGGTCAGCAACACTCTGAGAGATTGCTTCCATAAATTCCTTGCAGCCAACAGCGCACTCATGGAGATCGGTTCCAAAATTCTTTGTTGCCAACAAAACGCACTGACATTGGTTCCAAACTTCCTTGCAGCCAACAACGGACTGAGAGATTATTTACAAAATTCCATGTGGGCAACAACGCAGTGACATTGGTTCCAACAAAATCCCTCGCAGCCAACAACGCACTGAGAGATTGGTCACAAAATTCCATGTGGGCAACAACGCACTGACATTGGTTCCAACGAAATTCCTCGCAGCCAACAACGCACTGAGAGATTGGTCACAAAATTCCATGTGGGCAACAACGCACTGACATTGATTCCAATATTTCTTGCAGATGAGAAAGCAAGCAAACAAGGAATTTTATAACCAAGCACAGAGAGATTAGTTTCAAAGTTCGAAGTGGTCGACCGTTTAGGGAAGCACCACTTCTTACCCATTTAAAGTTTGAGAATAAGGTCGAGGTCATTACGAGCCCAAAGTCTCTCTCAGTTGCTTTACCGGACGAGATTCCTCCGTTGGCGAGTGCCAGCTATCCTGAAGGAAATTCCTTGGGTTGCTGGTTCCTGAGAGAACCATCTGCTAGAGATGGTTCGATTGGCCTTTCGCCCCAAGGCAGATGAATGTCTTTGCAAGTGATCCCATTCATGCATGCCCTTTCTGCCGGTGAATCCACTGTTTCAAACCAGAGAATCAGTGAATCCAAACCAGTGAATCCATTGTACCATACATATAGATGGTGAGAAGAAATTACACCTATATTGAAAGTATATCATTATCCTCGATGGATAAGGGAATCATGCATCAGTCTTGGTGTCGCATCAGCAGAGAGCTTGAAAATAATTGTCAAACATTCTATTTCAGAACGATCACTTCATGGAAGCTTGCAAGCTCCGTGTGAATCTGCCTCCCTTTCAGATACCATATCCAGACTGCTTCGGGCCTCTTTTGAAACTCGGTCATCGGAAGAAGACATGGCGAAGGAGATACTGCGTTCTCAAGGATCCAGCCTTTACATGTATTGCGATTCAAATGCAACAGCCGCTACTGGTTAGGGAAATATTCCACACCCTTAAACACTTCCTATATGTTATTGTTTGGAGGACTTGGTGGAATGGAATTGTTGAGCAGCGTCAGAAAGGCCAGACTTTTTAATGCGATAAAACCCGCGTCAAAATGGACAGATTTTTTTGCATCAGATCGTCTGTCCAAAACAGATTTGCTGTTTTAACAGCATCCAATGATCAATGCTCCAATGTTCTAATTTGCACATTGTTACAAATGACAATCTGTTTGGACAGACGATCTGTAAAAGTCTGATGCAAAAAAATCTTCCATCTTGACACGGCTTTAGATATCTGTATGCATTGGGGAACGACGTCCGCAAATGTTCGCTTTTACTCTGTGGGCAATATCAACGTTTGCAATGTTCAAACGTATCATGTGTCATGTTTTTTTGTATTTATCCGTATTATGTATTGAATATAATGTTTTTATCCATATCGTTATCACGTTGCCTGCGCTGGTGTAAGCGTATATTTCCAAGTATTCCGTGAATCGTCATATTTTTCCCTGTATCAATTATCTCAGCCATTTGTATTTACCAGACGAACACAGGAATCCCTCAATCAAATCTCATCTCATTGGGAACGTAGTGAATGTCCTAATGCCGTTCTCAATAGTGAACGTTCAGAGAGTGCGCTTTGACAATTTCAGATTTAGATATACACCAAATATTGATCTTATTTCAGGATGTGGTTCAGTTTGCGAATGAATCAATCAAAAATCCTTATCTGCTATGCAATATTTAGAGAAGGAAAATGAAAAAAGCAGAATATAAAGACGAGTAAGAGGGCGAATGTGCTATGCGCTTAAATGGGTATATATGCCTCCCATTATTCTCAGCCCTCTGCGCCGAGTGCGTTAGTTGTGCGTCCTTCCTATGCAACTCTTGCAAAATATCAAAATTATGGAAAATTACCAAAATGTTTTGGATTACCAAACACCTGCAGTAAACTTGCGGGAATCTTGCATTTTAATTTTTTTTGAATTTTTTTCTTTTTTGTAAATTTCAATTTTTAAATTTATAAAATCAAATAAAAAAAAATTTAATTAAAATTTAAAAAAATAAAAATTTGAATTTTTAAGTTCCAAATTGTTAAATTATTTAAAAAAAAAATTTATTCAAAAACAGTGAACAATTGACATGGCATCGTAACATACACAAACAGGCAACACACCAAAAAATTACACGCTAGCATATTGTCAAGTCAGTGCAAAAATGCGAGATTGGAAAAAGGGATAAAACAACAAGTCAATGATTGACGTAAAAATCAAACAAGGGGCGTCAAGATCGTCGTGCGAGACACGCGAGCAATAGCATTTGATAAAATAGGCGAATTGGAGGGAAGGCACTTCCAGTCGGTAATGGTTCGAGGAAAAAAAGAGTAAAAAAAAAACATTTTATTTGTAAAAGTAAAATTGTATTTTGCAAAGTTAAAATCGAAAACTTTTTAAATAAAAATTTTAATTTTAAAATTTTCTGATTGCATCAGTTTGTTGCTTTTAAAATCAACGTGGGCATTTCTATTAGACTGGATCATTGATCTTTTTCGCCAAATAGGAGCCCAATTTCTCCATGGATGTCGAATCCAGAGCTTATCCATAGCCGGGAAGAAGTACGCATTTGAAATTGTTCCACCTGAGCTCAGGCAGAGGCATCTTTATTTTTGCACGGAAACTGAGACTTACAGGAAGAGGTAAGCTGACCTCAGCCAGCTGTTATGAATGAACTTTACTTGTGCGTATGATTTTCACATGCCGATTCGATTTTTGTTGATAGCACATACCATGTACAAACGGCAGAATTCTCCATTTGCAATCACACAACCAAACAACACAACAAAAACTCGCAGCTTCAAAACAAAATTTCTATGCCCGTCCGTGTTTGTTTTCTATTGTTGCATATAGGATGCATTGAAGTATGGAATTAGCCATATGAGTCAAAAGACCTTCATTTTGAAATCTAATCGACGAAAAATAAGACAAAAACTCGTAGTAACCTGCTGTTAAAAATGCCCAGAAGTAAACGTGTATTATTATGGTTGCCACACCACAAAAATAACCCGTGAGCCCTAAAAGGAAGTTTTTTTATGATTACGTCACAGAAAATGCCCCTGGCGTTAGAGTCGTGATGGCCCGCAGTCGGGACCGGATGGCTCAGTCGGGACCTGAAGAGGAGAGTCAGGGCCTTCAGAGGTCGCCACTCCACGGGCCCAGGCACAGTCCAAAACCAACAGAGCGATTTTTCAGCAGCCCGTAACTGGAGACCGTAGGGACCTTTTATAGGACCATTTATCTTTGGGTCCATTTATCCGAAATCACTTTTCCGGGCTCGGACAGCTTCAGGTTCACTGAATAGCCTATACGATGCACTAATGAGCCGTTTACCACTGCTTCTCGACTTTTTCTTGCGTCATTTTCCATAAACTATCGTTGTCCTAATTACTTGTTTCAGATGGATGGCCAGTTTGGAATATTCCATTGATCGGTGGCTGAAATTGTCTTAGCTCATCAAATCCCATTTTCCACGACGATTCCTGCATGTACACCTCGAAGTTGTTCATTTTTCAATTGTTCACTAGATATAATTGTTTCAAGACAAGTGCCTTAATTTGACAGCTTGGTTGTGCTAATATGGAAAATTCCTGGTTTTAATGCATTTAATTACTACAGGGTTACCCAAATAAAGTAACCCAATAGTGTGATTTAGTAAAGGGTTTCCGAAAAAAGACAATTAGAATGCAGTTAAGATGTTCCATGCATTTATATGCTCTGGTCCCGATCGCTTTAATAAAATTGGAACATCAGCAGTCCTACACTCTAAACACGAAGTTCAGCTTGGAACACCATATTTTAACATGGGCTCAGGTGGGAGGTGTTCTTTTAGGAACACACGTTTTGTTTTTGGAACACATTAGGTGTTTCGGAACACCACAAGTGTTCCAAATGGAACACTTATAGTGTTCCAAAAACAAAACGCGTGTTCCTAAAAGAACACCTCCCATCTAAGCCCATGTTAAAATATGGTGTTCCAAGCTGAACTTCGTGTTTAGAGTGTATGGTTGTTTTAAGTATTTATGGTCACATTCACATACAGATAGTATATCCTTGAAGGCCATAAACAAACCCCAACTTGACATTTGTGACAACCATCACGTCAATTGGAGATCAATTGGGGTAATACATCAGACATGCTTTCTGTTTTGAATGTTTGCCTAACGTGACTCTACCTAAACGTCAATCAGTAATCAATTGGGGTGACTTCAGACATACTTTCTGCTTTGACTCTTTGCCTTCTATGGCTACCAATACGTCAATCGGTGATGTGATCAATTGTGGCGATACGTTAGAGATGCTTTCTGCTTTGACTCTTTGCCTTCTATGGCTACCAATACGTCAATCGGTGATGTGATCAATTGTGGCGATACGTTAGAGATGCTTTCTGCTTTGACTCTTTGCCTTCTATGGCTACCAATACGTCAATCGGTGATGTGATCAATTGTGGCGATACGTTAGAGATGCTTTCTGGTTTGACTCTTTGTCTGATAGGCGTGATAGGCCAGAGATGCTTTCTGCTGTTTAGATTCTTTGGATTGGACCAGGAATTGTAAAAAGGCCAAAATCAGAGAAATGGTCTCGATGATCAGCATGGCCACGAGCGCAAATTTTCTGGACGGTAAATTTTGAGCTTTGCCGAAAAAAGTTACGTTTTTACTGCAGACAAATGGTTTCTCCAATATATAGATAAACTCAGAAGGAAATTCGTTGTGATAAGAAATCTGTTGAAGTACCAGTCGGTAACATACGGTAACATATTCCTTTGTAAAATTTTGTTGGGAAAATGTCGCTTTCCCAATTTTTGCTCCAAATTCTCCCGCCTCCTGTTCATGTATCTGCCAAAACTTGCCAAAATAACTGTTCATTTTCTCTGTTACACATCATTAAAAGAAAATAAATTAGGCGACCGACCCACACACCACAATACAGGTTTCCCAAAAGTCACTTGACAACCACAGAAAAGTGCATTGCAGTTTTGAAGCAACTCTGGAAGCTTGGAGTGGAGTTTGTTCCAATTCGAATGGATTATACCTGCAGCAGGCAGCCTGCCCAATCTGAACCTGAAATCTGTAGAAATAGCCCCACAAAAGAGAATTGTAAACTATCAAATAGCAGGGCTTGTCAAGTGACTTTTGGGAAACGCTGTATATGTTTCTGTTTTAATTGACCAGAATGATTGGGAAATTAGAAAGTATTAACTTTTACTGTATAGGTATCTTCATTCCTTCCTACCGTTGTTGTGTTTTGTTATTGTTATGAAAATATGGATATTTGTTAACCGAATTGTTACGTGAATAAAGTTGGGATGTTATACTCCCCCGTTCTCCATGCGACTTTTCACTTTCGACCGTGGAATCTACACTTATGAAAACTGATCAACTGAAAGTTACCCCTTACACTCTAAATGGAGGCTTCCGTTGAGATCACCGTTTCTTAACGGACTTCTCGATTGAAGTATTCTCGTCTTTTTGCGATGGAAGAGTTTTTGGAGATTTTTTTTTAATTTTTTTTTTTTAGTTTTTTTTGCTGCTGGGACAAAGTGATCACTCAC
>JASGXE010016536.1:0-11050 GCA_030068105.1 Sinentomon sp. SZTP_YWyxl
CGCAAGAAAATCCAAGGAAAAACCACAGGAAATGAAGTAAAAAAAGAAAAGAAGTTTATTTTGCAAATAAAAACCTGTTGTACTTGAACATGACATGACATCACAAACGAAACGAAATGCAGACGAACAGAGAATTAAAAGTTAACAAAAAAAGGTCAGAGAAGTGCTAGAGAGAAAGTGTAAAGTGTACTGTGTAGGTACAGCTCTCATCAAAATTTCATGATACACACGTGTGAGATCCAAAAATCAAACAAAACTAAAAAAAAATCAAACACATCATTCAAGAAGAGAGTGGGTGTGGTCATTGTGATGAAATGTGTCCCCACGAGCAAAGATGGAGGGTTGGGTCAGTTTTGCAGGGTGTGGAAGTTGGGGGTGGTGTGGTCCATCGGTTTGGCAGCCAGACAAGTTCAACACCATGTGCAAGTGAAGCTGGGTGGTATGGACCACCGGTTTGGTAAGCTGGACCAGTTGAATGTTTTTAATTACCTTTTTCACCGTGGGGAGTTCAAGTCAGGATTAAAATTTGCTCCGGCAGCAAATGTTTGCCCCTGCCTCACCATTTTCAAAAGCGGCTGGGCAGCGTCAAATATTTGCCACCGAAGCAAATTTTAATCCTGACTTGAACTCCCCACGGTCAGTTGCACAAAATGTTGATCACGTGAAATTCGCCAAATTGCATTTGCTGAATGTCTGAAGCAAAAAACCGTGAATGTTGATCCCCCAAGCAAAATGATGGGAGAATTCATGGGGGCATGAAATGGGCCTCAAATGCAGTGAAACTTGAAAATTGCCATCAGCTCATTAGTTCACTGACCAGAAACTTCAGAAGATATCCATGAGCACATTTCAAAGGATGTTGCGAAGGTGCCAACAATGTGCCAAAGGAGAAGAAAACAGTGAACCTCCCCACAGGTCCAGAGTTGCATTTTGAAATTGTGCAACTCTCAATTCCACCAATTGCAGCGGCAACCTCACAAAAGCCCAGTTAAACAAGCATTTCGATGAGATATACCCATGTAGATATACACATGTCCAAACTTCTCGACACCCTGCACTTCCCAGCATGCTTCTTAAATTTGGGGTTTAAAAACTGTGGCTAAAGGTGGTCAGGAGAACAGAATGATAAAAGATACCGATGCAAAACCTGAAAACCACACCAATAACAACCACAAATAGACAACATCAAATTTGTACCATATGAGTCGCTACCTAATATCTAGGGTTCAACAAACAGTAAAATGATGAATGGAAAAGAAGATTGCTCGCCATGTGGTAGGTGGTCCAAATATGTGTTTCGGAGCGGGGCCAAAGCTGAGATCGATGGACTTTCTATCGTTAAATTTTATTTTCTGTCGAGTGGAAATAATTTCCACCCTGCTAGCAGCCAAATGACTATTCCTATAGGCATAGACTGGTGCAAACAGAGTGGAATAATCTCAAGTGGAATGCTGTGCAACAGAACATCAGCCTTGTCAACACATGGATGACATACCAAAGTATCGCACGGTACATACTTCATCCTGCCGTAAACAGGGCCAATACAGCTCGACTTACACCCATTTTTTGCCCATTTGCAATATCTTTGTTTGCTTGACTTCTACGGCAAGGCATGGAGGAATAACCTGCCGGCACATAGTTAACTGTTGAGCCAAGTGGAATATAGAAAATGGATGTGAAGCCACCAATGAAAGCAGGTATCACGTGAATGGAATGGCTGACTGGACCAAAAGAAAAAGGCCGATGAGATATGACATGATTTAAGTTTGATTGGTGCGCATGAACCAACTCAGGTTCCCACTTGCTCTTGGAAGAGGGCAAGTTGCTGTCCAAAATTGCTGTTTTTTTTTTTCTTGAATTTTCCCGAACCATGTATGATGGACCAACACATTTTTATTCACAGTTAATCAGTTGTGAGAGTAATTTCTAGTAAAATAGGTACATCCACTCATCAATGGTCGATCAATTAGTTGCCCAAGAAGCTTTGACCATTTCCATCTGAACTGTTTGGGAGAGTTCCCGAGTCTTTGGAAAAATGATCAACAACTTGTGGAAAACAATGCAAACTGTTTGACCATTGAAAAGTATACCAGCTGCAAAGAATATCATCTGCAAACTTTGTCAAAATGTTTGTCATTCATGATTAAAAACTGCTCCAACAGTTAGTGCAAAACTGTGTCCGAACCGAACCTATCCTAACAACATTTAAGGGATGAATAACAGACCAGGACCAGACCAACACAAATACCTTTGCTGACATGTACGATATAGGTACATGACTACCAGTGAGACCGAATTATGCTTGCAAAATCACCATGACACGTTCAAACGACACACAAGAAACAAAACTAAACAAAGAAAAAACAACAGCGATCTTCCATTAAACTGTCATCTGTCCATTTTTGTCGTTGGCCTGACAAAATTATTCCAGGGGCCGTTTTGGCCTTGTCCCACTGGGCCTAATTCACTCCTTATGCCTTTGCCTTCTTTGGACGGCCGGCACCGCCCTTGCGGCCGCCTGCCTTCTTCTTCCTGGATGCACCCTTGGCCTTTGGGCGGCCCTTCTTTCCCTTTGCCGGAGCCTGAAATAGAGCAAAACGAGATGAAATGAGATCTGGGGGTAGTCATTCCCTACCTGGATATCGAATTCAGCCCATAGGGTTTCATTTGCTCTCAGGCATTGGTTTACGAATGCAGACAGATGATTCGCTTCAGAAACACTGGATAACGAATGAAGTATCCAAATGAGAAAAAGGAAGACAAACCAGAAAAGGGAAAAGAGGACAAATCAAGGAATCGAGAAGCATTTGGATGCTTCACAAAAGAAGCATCCAAATGGGAAAAGGGAAGGCAAACTGGAGAAAGACAATCAAAGGAATCTAGAAGCAGAAAAAAATGGATCACAAATGAAGCATCCAAATGAGAAATGGGAAGACAAACCGGAAAAGAGAAAACGAGGAGGCCAAATCAAAGGAATCGAGAAGCATTTGGATAACCGGAAAAGGACAATCAAAGGAATCAAGAAGCAAAAAGTGAATCACGAATTAAGCATTCAAATGAGAAAAGGGAAAATGAGGACAAATCAATGGAATCGAGAAGCAGAAAAAATCAGACGAATGCGTTGCAGTGTGAGGAATGGCTGTATTCACACTGATCCACCTTCCTGAAAATCATCACTTGGGGGCTGTGTGAAATTTCCAAGTGGACATTTTAATGGAAGCACACCAAGCTTTTTGAATGAACTGAGTGGAGCATCCATCTACGAGTATGATACGCCACACAATTGGCCAACGAGACAGCATTTATTCAAGCAGATGGATGTGGTATCTCACAGTGAAGTGCCCAAGTTGACAAAGTCAAATGTGAGAATATGGTCTGGTTGACAACTTTACCATGCTGTCACTGAACTTGACGTCATCTGCAATGTTCTCGGATTCGATTCCTGTCCGTTTTGGGGTATTTAGGATGATCATCGGAACAAAACCTCTTGTGTTTTTGTTCAGAAAACTAAGTTAAACCCAACCAACCTTTGCTCCACCTGCGGTTTTCCTTCCCTTCTTCTTTTGATCTTCTGCTGCTTCGTCAGACATTGTCGAAAAGTGTCTTTGAGATCAGGAGTCTCACGTCAGCACTTTGAAAGAAGGAGAAACAAAGAAATACAACGGGTCTTGAATGCTAAATAATTTGCAAATCACTTACAACACATATTTTGATTTTTCATGTGTTGTCCAGGACATGGGCCCAGGTACAGTGCTGGGAAAATTAATGGAGCCACACATGCAATTTAAATGCAGCTTCCGTAGTCAATGATATTTTTGATTCCGCGACAAAATTTAGCACCGAAGTTTTTCCTTTGTTGTCCAACCAAATGAAGAAGAAAAAATTGGAAGTGTTTTTTCCAAAATATATGCAATAAAATTGTGAAACAAAACTTGTGAAACAGTCGCAACATGTTGATGAAATACGACACTTTTTTCTTTGTGAAAAAAAAGGACGCAAGTAAAGTTTCAGAGGCAACACCATTTCCACCATTTAATTTGCGTTTGTGGCTCCATTAATCTTCCCGATGCTGTATACTGGCGGCGGAAAAAGATTACCCATATATGTGAAAAAGTTCCATTCTTGAGATTTTAGCATAAACTCCATGCTGTAGAAATAAAAGATCCTCTTTCATCACTAATGTCAAAATCTGACACCTCTAGAAAGCTCCGTTGCAATTTGGCGCTTTAATTTCTACCAAATGCATAAGATTAAAAAGAAAGAAAAAAAAGTTTCGGAGGCAACAATCAAATGGGAAAAACACATGTATGAGTAATCTTTTTCCGCCGCCACTATACACTGCCGCCCACTTCTGTTTCTTGCCAGATTTCATCACCTTATCATTAGATATCTTTCGCTGGATACCTGCCAGCTCCTTAGACTTAGTCGAAGGTTGGTACTTTTTCTCCGTCACTTTTAAAATTGCAATGGTCAGTAACTAAAACTCACAACACAGTGGTCAGAGACAAAAAGCCGGAGAAGGTCAAGGTCGTAGCTCCTTCCTCGTCCACTTTCCATTGTCAGACTGTTGTTTGCATCGTCTGCCAAAAATGCGTGAGTATCAGTTTCAAATCTTGTCTTTGGTCGTTGATGCGGAATATGTTGTTGCTCCACTGTTAGGAAATGGGAGTGTTGCACATTCTGGCACTCAGGGCGGCAAAAAGTCATTTGAAGCCATGGAGAATGGATTTTCGAGCTTGGTCATGTTTTGGCCGAAGAGCTCGCCAGGCCATTTCGATCTCGGTCGAAAATCGAAGAGCTCATGTGTGTGCTCGCCGTCACTTTATTCCGGTCACAGTAGAAATCGAAAAAAGCTTTTTTCCATTTAACCGTCAGCCCATTTCGATCCCGGTCGGCTCTCATGCATCCCGGGAGCATTGCTTCCATGCTCCCGACTTTTTGCAACCCTACTGGCACTCATGCGACCACAGTTGAACAATTGTTTCTCTCCCACTCGGTCTTCACAAAATCCTGCCACTGGGTTCCTGACCAGTTTCCATCTTTGATGTTCGGTGCTCTTCAGTCTGTCTCAGAGGGCTGTTCAGTCCGTCTTAATGATTCCAATTGCTTCCCTGATTTGTCTAGCTCTGCAGTCTGTAGATCTGTTTATCTTTGTTTTTTGTTTTAATTCCAAAAAACAAATGAAAAAAGCATGATTTAATTATGCTTCAAAGATATGACTGTTATGACTGCTATTAGTTCCCATTTCACAGTGATGTTGGTAGATATGAACAAAAAAGTGATGGAGGAAAGGTTCCTGCCTTCAACAATGTCTGAAGAGCTGGCAGGCGTCCAGTGAAAGATATCCATCCAACGATAAGATGATGGAATCTGGCAACAAACGGACAAAACTATACTTGTGCGGTGAGTGCAGCAAGAGTTTTCCGCTGATTCCGAAGCTCCCCTCCCTTCATGCACAGACTTTGTTTCCCAGGAACGTGCCAAGGAACCTTTATTTTTATGGCCAAGCAGTCAATTTAATGTGAAAAACCTGTGGGTAGGTACCTAGCCTTAAACAGTCACTATTCCAGCCATGTGGCCTGTTTTGTGACACCAAGAAGATCTCAGACCAAAACTTTCCATTGTGGGTGACTGGTGAGGACTTAATTTTGTTTTGAGGAAACTTTCCCTTCTGTGGAAAAATGGCTTCAGGCTTTTTTCAGAAACGCCATCAGCAAAAAGGTTTTCTTCTCGCAAAACTCGATCAAATATGAAAACTCGTTTTGTTTTACCGTTTGTTTTTGTCCATGTCGTTATTTTTTTTTCTTCAGAAAATCATTCCACCTTCTCTTTCCAGATTGACTTTTGGAAAACTTTTCAGGGTGACATTTTTTCAGGGCTGACATTTTGTTTCGTATTGTTTTGTATATGCATGCTTAAAAACTAGCTGTTCCTCTGTGAGTAGGAACAGCTAGTAGGAACAAATACAGCATCATCTTATGATGCTGTATTTGTCAAAAAAGTCAGAACTCACCAGCTTCATGAAAAAACTATTGACGCTGAGTGGAGATAGGTACTTGACTTTGTTCTGAAAGCGTAGGTACACCTAATTGGTCTGTTTACAATATCACCAGTTTTGTGTTTACCAACGCCAGGGAACATGGTCCTCCTTGCCGACTCAACAGCCAGGGTTGGGCATAGGGTGGGTTACACTCCCTGGCCTTCGCCGAGGTTACCCCTCTAGCCTTTTTCCGAGGGTACCCTTGGCTGAAGTCCTGTGTACCCCGCATGTACTGATGCAAAGTCCAGTATTTCTCTTGTCTTACTTTTTGTTTTGGTGGAATGATTTGGAATCACAATTTAACAATCAATTAAAGGTGGATCACAGACGGATAACAAATGGCAACATTCTGTTTCTTTTGTACTTTGTTTTGATTTGCTAATGATGGTAAAATGACACAAAAACTCAATCCAGAAAGTCATGTCCAACAGGTTTTTCCTTGCTCCATCTATTGCCACTGCCGACAATCCCCCTGGCGGAGCGCTGCCCCCTGGACCCCCCCGTCGTGACCCGTCTCGTCCCATCTTTTTCCAATCCACTTCTGCGGACCAGGAGCTCGCAACAGCAATCCCGTCGTCTGAAATTGTGACGTCATGAATTTTGGGATTTTTGCCTTTCCAACGCTTTTTGCCACGTTTGCCACCGCTTCGCGACTCTTTCTGGGGTCGCAACAGGGTCAGGTTAGGTTAGGTCAGGTTAGGTTTCGGTTTTGAAAATTGGATGTTGAAATTGGCTAGAATTCCCATCAAACCAATCAGAGATGCGCATGCGGAAGTGGATTGGAAAAAAAATGCCGTGTCCCGTCGTGATCCGTCTCGTCCCGTCGTGACCGGTCTCGTCCTGTCGTGACCCGTCTCGTCCCGTCGTGATCGATCCGTTTTGTCCCGCCGCGAGCCGTCTTTTCGTCAAAAATTTGTGGAATGTGGCGTCATTTTTCTTGACGGGTCACATCAAAATCTTGACGGGTCAAGACGGGACAAAGGCGTCCCGTGTATTTTTTTTTTCTCCAAAAATATTTGTCAAATTTTTTTCGCGTCCCGTCGTGACCCGTCTCGTCCAGTCGTGACCCGTCTCGTTCCGCTGTGACCCATCTCGTTCCGTCGTGACCCGTCTCGTCCCGTCTTTTTGTCACTTGTCACAAAATACGTATAGTGTGTGGCCAGCTTGAGCGACCCGTTTTGTCCCGTCGCAACCCGTCTTTTAGTCGCACCCCGTCGAAACTGATCGGTGTGTGCTTGCCTTGACACAAACAGAACATGCTCAAGGCCCGCCACTGCGTGCCTTTCCGTCTGTTCCTTCGAAGTTGGATGCGATCTCAGCTCTTGAAGATTGATTTGCCTGTTCGACAGCAGTGGCAGGGGAAAAATGACGCAGTGCGGCTGTGTTCCCCTGGCAACGCAGCCAGCAAAATTTTCGTCAAAATGGCCGCACCACTGCAGATGGTTACCGCAGTGCATTGAAGTTATGTGGATTGCATGTTGTTGTCCGTGAACTGCTGGACCATTTGCGCCCGCAAATGTGGTTGAGCGGGGAACAGCCATGTAGGGGCCTAAATGCCCATGTAAAATGAGAACTCCTGAGCATTCCAATGCATGCATGGCCAATGCAAGCAAACCGGCCCACGTCGAATGGTGTGAGTCAGGAAGCTGAAGGGAGGGCATGTGTGGAGTAGACTGGAATGAAGATAATAGAACAGAACATGTCCGAGCGTGTTGTATGATTTGATGTCTTCGTCGTGGAATCATAGAATCGGCAATCACCACTGGTATTATTGCGCCATGCTGCAAAGGCCACAGTGCACGAAATCGTTTGTCCGCAAATGGGGTTCATGCGTTCGGCTTTCCCTGCCCCTGGCAGGGTTGTTTTTGTCATTATTTTTTTTTGAACTGGCCGGCATTTTAAAATAACAAATTTGCCCTTTTTGCCTCACCCTTGGGAAAAATTGGACCATATTGCCCCATGGCAATTTTTACCGCATCGTCGGTTGCTACCTACCTACCTCCGCCATATTTGGCTTTTGACACGCCTCCAGTGTTGGCAAGTTGCCATTCATTGCTCAAAATTGTCCCCGTTTTAAAATTGTTGTGACGTGGTGCCTGGTGTACTGAACGTTTGCACGTCAATCCATTGGCATTGGGTTTTATTTCTAAAATGACACGGGACTTTGTCTCATGATTTCGTTGGCGGGTAATCAGAGGTGGTTCCAGTTTAAAAATTAAATTAAAAAGTCGGGAGCACGGGAGCATTGCTCCCGGGACCGTTGTGGGCCGACCGGGATCGAAATTGGGCTGGAGAGCAAAAAAAGAAAAAAGAAAAGCTCTCCAACTTTCGTCCAAAGACATGTAGATCGGCGAGCGAAGTGAACTTTTTGGATTTTTCGACAGGGACCGAAACGTAAAAGAAAGCTGACGATCAAAAAAAAAGCTCATCGACCAAAATTTGATCAGGCTCCAAAATCAGTGCTCCAGGGCTCCAAACAACTTTTTGCAGCCCCCTGCATTCGTTCGAGCAATGTCAAGAAAGTGTCTGTCCCGACTGGTGTTTTTTCTTAATCACCCCGAATTTTTTTTTTCAATGAAAGAGGGATCAATAATTGAGAACTCCAACTGCTTCCAACTGTGAAATTGGAGACCAACACGCACTTCTCAATCGCAATTCGCAAATTTTTGTTTTTTTCAGAAATTTTAGAAAAAACAAAAAGGAAAAAAAATTATTCTCCATGCGAAAAGTTTCTGCTTTGCCGACCGAAGACCCGGGAGTAAAGCTTTTTGCAGCTGGAGAGAACACCCAAAATCACCAAGAAATGCGCAAAAATGCTTCCCAGGAACGATCACTTGGAATGAAAAACGCCGTGAGTGTGAATGAAAAAACCGTTTTCTCTCAACACAAAATTAAAAATTTTCACATCTCCCGATGAGAATTGCGAATGACGAGCGATTTGACTTCGCGATGGGCGTTTGCTCCTGAGATTCTGCTTGAAACACTGTGCCTTTGTTCGATTGGCTTTGCTGGTTTGCGAGTTGAGAGTTCGGAACTGAGGCAATGAATAATCGAATTCAAAAAAAAAAAAAAATCCGCAAAATTTTGGTGAAAAAAAGAAAGTTTTCTCTCCCTCCATTTTGGGATTGGGTGGGACGACTGTTTTCTTGGACATGACATTCGAAATTGCACAGGATCTGTCGTGCGTGCGCGCAATGCATGACACTCATATGCGTTTGAAAATGCGAATCGCTTCAACAATTGGGCACTTGGTCAAAGACGAAAATGGAAGACTGAAAAAATGAAAATTTCTTTGACGCCATTTCGAAATTTCTCGAATTCATGGCAGGGTTGATTTTTTGGATTTTCATCGCTCAAATCTTCGCATAGACCGAGACCGAAGAAAATAAATCGAATGACAAAAATAAAACACAAATGCTTCAAGAAATTTGATTTAAAATGAAAAAAGAAAATGCCAACCTGTTCGAAAAATTGCAGAAACGAAGAATTCCGGAACAACAAAACTGCAACAAACCAAAGCCCAAACGAAACAAAACAGGAAACGAGCCAAGCCCGAAATTGAAAAGAAAACGAGGGAAACGCACTTTCCAAAGCGTTCCGCCAGTCGACGCTGGTGTTTGTGTTTCGGATCAGCTGATTTTTATTTTGAATCGAATTCGTTGCTGCCAAACGCCAAACGGAAACCGAACCGAATTCTGTTGGATCTGTTGTTTGGGTTCATTGTTGCATTTTCCGGTTTTCGGAATTCTTGTGTGTGGTGTGTGTTGCCTTTGTTGAGTGCGGACTTGCCCATGACTTGCCTTTGCTTCATGGTTTGCTTTGTTGCCATCTTTTCGAATTGCGTTTGACTTCGCAGGCAGTGGCAGGGCAGCGCTCGTCACCATCAGCGTCTGGATGGAGGGTTGCCGGGCCGGGTTTGGTCGCATCTTTACACGAATTGGGCAATGTGACACGCTTTGATGCATTCATTTTCTCAAACCATGTGCATGAACCTTTCATCTCTTTTCTTCCAGCTGTGCCCATTTCGCAAATTTGTTTTCCATGCGAGTTCCTGTTGGTGCGTAGGTACTAGGTACCTTCCATCACACACGTGAAAATGGAAATGTCTGGAAAACGCACACTTTGGAGTCCATTTTTTCCAAAGCACCCAAATAAAAGCCTAAATCTTAGGGGTGTGCGATTCCGGGTCGATTCCAAAAATCTCGATTCCGATTCCGCAATATTTCGATTCCGATTCCAATTTTCGATTCCGATTCCGAGTTCATCTGGATTCCGATTCCAATATTCGATTCCGATTCCGGGTTCACCTCGATTCCGATTCCGCTTTCGAAACTCGATTCCGATTCCAAAATTCGATTCCGATTCCCATATTGCTCGATTCCGATTCCGGAAACACGATTCCGATTCCAGGACACATGATTCCAATTCAGCACTTCCCCAATTCCCACCATTCCACCACATCTCGGTTCAGATTTCGACACAAAATCCGATCAACTAGACCACCTCCAGCCACTTCCAGATTCAGATTGTCAAGAGTTTTATGCAGGATTCACTGAGCTAAGAACAAGCTCAGAGCAAATTTCAAGGAAGAATCCACATTTTTATTTTTTAGCTATTCCGCGCCAAAACTAAAGGCCATTTGAAACTTGATATGATGCCCTGCTGTATACCCACTAATTTTGATTGTATAGGTGAGGTACCTGCACTCTTCCTGAGATGAATCGATTGGCGCCTGCACTGCTGGTTGAAATAATTTAAATATTTGCAATGATTGGGTGCGCATTGACAGGATAAAATTAAAATATTTGCAAATGCGATGAACATATTTTTATGATAGGGTTCGGCTAACATGCTTGACATTTCCAGGTGCTCTGCTAAAACATCATTGAGCTCAATACCAAAACCATCTAGAGGTGTAGAAAAGAAATAACTCACCCATCTGATGCTAATGAGCCCAGGTTCATCCAAGGGAGTTTTTAAATCATGCGGACCAGAGGCCTTTCACATCTT
>JASGXE010016537.1:0-10351 GCA_030068105.1 Sinentomon sp. SZTP_YWyxl
TGGGCAATAATTTTGGATCACCTTAAATCCATTCTTGAATTTAGCAATTACTTACATCCTTCTCAGCATGGTTTTCGGACAGGTTACTCTTGTGAGACCCAATTGGCCAGTTTTGTGCAGCGAGTGTCCAACGTACTGGACAGATCCGGGCAGTTGGATGCTGTTTTTCTTGATTTCCAAAAGGCTTTTGATCTGGTCCCGCATGCAGCATTAATTAGGAAGCTTGAGAATTTGTGTTTAGACCACCCAATACTATGCTGGATTACGGATTTCCTTCGAGGTCGGACACAGAAAGTTCACCTACATAGGGCTTTTTCAGGCGTGGTCTCTGTTACCTCTGGTGTACCACAGGGAAGTGTTCTTGGGCCGGTATTGTTTTTGGTCTTCATAAACGATCTCCCGTTAACACTTGATTGTCATGTGAATTTGTTTGCCGATGATTGCGTTGTTTCATGGGAAATTTGTTCTCCTTCTGATGCAGTTTTACTTCAAAATAATCTTGGATTGATATTTGAGTGGTGTGTGAAGTGGGGGATGAAGTTAAATGTTGAGAAATGTGCAGTTGTCCATTTTACCACAAAGTCAAATCCAATCCAGGTAGGATATTCCATTGCCAATGTCCAGCTGCCTGTATGTGATAGTTTTAAGTACTTAGGAGTTACTCTGACCAGCACTCTGAGCTGGGGAAAACATGTTTCCCAAGTACTAAACCGTGCAAATTGTGCATTGTTTTTTGTGCGTCGTACCTTCTATGGTGCAAGTAGGGAAATAAAGGAAAAGGTTTACTTTTGTTTGGTTAGGTCCCTGCTAGAATATGCCTCACTTGTGTGGGATCCTTATCACAACTCCCAGGTTAAGTTGTTGGAGGGTATTCAGAGGAAGGCAGCACGGTTTGTGACGGGCAGATATGCTCCTCTTGACAGTGTTTCGGAAATGCTTGATCAATTGGGATGGAGCTCATTGGCCAATCGAAGGAAAGTTGCAAGGCTAGCTGGCATTTTTCTGGCCCTAAACAATGTGGGGGGATGGTCTGGTTTTAAGGAATTCCTTTTTCCGCCAACCTACTTTGGCAGACATGATCACGACTTTAAGCTTACACCGGGTAAATCAAATAAGGATGTCGGTTTATATTCGTTGGCTGTTAGGACAACCAATGAGTGGAATTCACTTCCTGTTGAGGTTTTTGGTGGGCAACGTGACATTGATGCTGCAACTTTTAAGCGAAACCTTGTGCAATGGTTTTCTGGTAAACTATGCACATCATTCCATACTTGATGCCAATCTACCTAGGTTTTCATTCTTCTCCTTCTGGAAGCTCTCATAAACTGTGCTGATTTGCGCCGGAGTTCTCTCCATGCAAATTAAACTAAATATAATAATTATTATTATTATTATTATTATTATTATTATTATTATTATTATTATTATTATTATTATTATTATTATTATTATTATTATTATTACGTGCAGGTCTGATTTGAAAATTCAGAGAAAAGCAAACAACAGATTTCAGGACTAGATTTTTTGTTGAACGAAATGCTGAGCAATTCTGATGACTTCGAGTAATTTTGTCTTTTTTTTGTTTACGATTTTGTCTATGATTTTGTTGTTGTTTGTTTGTTTTGACGAATTTCAATGGAACAATAACAAACGAAAACTCAAAGTTCAAATTTGGAGATCGATTTTGTTGATCTAAATGATCAATCATCATCAGTCAAGAGTTAGCAACTGAACAACAACTTTTTCAGACCAATTATGGTCAGCACCAGGGCAGACTTTCATCAGTTGACTTGACACGCATATTTATGGATGCAAATCGTGTGTGTGCATGCGCTTCACTAACCAGCTCCCGAAAATAAGGGAGACTACTTCTTTACATCACCAAGGACATGATGGAATTGGGCATGGCTGTTGGCGGATGATCAACTTGGTACTGGAGGAGATGGGCACTGCACTGGGGTTGGTCTGATGTGATATGACCTTTCGACATTTTATTGGCATCAGATCCAGCACGTATTATGCTGCTAATGCTAATTCTGCTGTTTTTGCATGGATTGGGTTCAGTCAGTCAGTGTCCCATCCAGCAGCAGAAGCAGCAGCAGGGAGAGGGAGGCCTGAACCACTGCAGTCGGAGTGTCGTGACGACTACCGGCATGCCTGATTTAGTTGGACCTGTGCTGTGGCAACAGTGGCAAATGCTTTCTCGACAGAAATTTTTGTATTGTATTGTATTAATATTAATATTGTATTGTATTTGGAATTTAGCTTGCTATGTAAATGCAAACATACAATCGTATAAACAGTCAAGGAATATGAAAACAAATTAACAGGGCAACGAAACGACCATGAGACAATAAAGAGAGAACACATCATGGAATGTGATTAAATAAGTCCGAGTTAGATATGAAGTTAAACTGAAGGAACGGGAGAATATCTAATTACGTGAGAGTCCTTGGGGAGAGAATTCCATTCCCGAAGGGTTTTTGGAAAAAAAGAATGAAAGTGTGTGTTTAGTTTTACGGTGGGAACAAGAAATTTGTTGGTATGCGAGCGGCTACTATTGAACTGGCTCGCTCGAATTTCACCCGGAAGAGGGATGAGCAGGGAACCCTAAAGAATTTTTTTCAAAGTGTAAAGGCGTCTGTCCGACCTTCTCTGAGACAGAGGCGAGAGCTCAAGCTCACTAAGCATAGCCGTTACACTGGATGTGTAGCCATAGTCATTCATGATAAACCGTGCCGCACTTCTCTGCACCCTTTCGAGAGCGTCAATGTGACTCACAAGAAACGGGTCCCAGGCACAGCACGCATATTCCAGAATGGGCAGAACATACGCTTTGTAGGCCATTAGCTTGATACCTTTCTCCGTGTGAGACAGATTGCGCCGGATAGCTCCCAAGGCGGCTTTGGCTTTGTTGACAACTATGCTGATATGCTCGCTCCAGTTCAAAGTGTTCGTCAGTGTCACACCCAAATATTTGAAAGAGGACACATTGCATATAAGTGTCCCACTTAACGAATAAGTTCGTTTCAGCATCTGAATGCCAGGCCTGATGGATCTGAGGAAGGTCATTGAAGCACACTTCCCGACATTTATTTTCATCTTCCACTTTTGGCACCAGGTCTGAATTTTAATAAGGTCAGACTGCAAAATGTCTTGGGACTCAGAACTAACACAAGGACAATAAATAACTAGATCATCTGCAAAAAGCCTAGCAGTACAGCACAGATCAGTCAAAATAACATTGATATAAAATAAGAAAAGCAGTGGCCCAAGTGAACTTCCTTGTGGAACTCCTGAGGATAAAAACAGCGCTTCTTCAGACAAGCACCCGCCCACCGAAACAAAGGCCCTTCTGTTGGACAAATATGATTCCAAGAGCAAGATCAAAGGAACTGGAAAATCGGCTGCTGAAAGCTTCCCCAACAGTAGCTGATGGTTGACCTTGTCAAAGGCCTTCTCAAAGTCAATGAGAACTGCATCCACCTGTTCTCTCCTCTCTAGACTTAGCGAGATCTCATGAACAAACCCAATTAGCTGAGTTTCACAGGACTTTTTGTTCTGAAACCCATGCTGGAGGGGATGAATAATTCCCTTTTTAGCAGCGAAATCAGAAAGTGCGCAGCACAGCAGTTTTTCAAAAATCTTTGAGGCACTGGAAATGAGAGAAACAGGTCCATAATTCAATGGATTTGAGCCAGAGCCTTTCTTTGGAACTGGAACAATAGTAACCTCCCTCCATTGATCAGGAAAAAATTACCGGAGCGAAGTATCTCTCCAAAGAGGAGCTCTAAATATGCAGCAATAGAAAGGTTCAAATTTTTAAAGAAAACCATCGGAATAAGATAAGGACCCACTGCTTTCCTTGCGCATAAACCGTTCACACAACGAATTATTTTAAAAACATTAAAATACTTAGTAAAATACCCTCCACCGACCATCCAGCCTCGCAAGCGGCAGTTGCCAAAATTTTTGGTTTCAAGCTGTTGTCCACGGTCGATGGAGTGTCACTTGGACAGAAATTACCACCGAAGGCGCGGACAAGAGCATTCGCCTTCTAAGGGGCAACCGTTTTCATCCAGTAGTGTTTTAATACCGCAATGTCCACTCTTTTTCCTCCTTAGAAAATCCCAAAACCGCATTGAGTATCCAAACCGCATTGAGAAAATCCCAAAACCGCATGCAGCAAGAGAGTTAATATACCGTGAGAAGAGTCTTTTACTGATATCAGATACCTCCTCAGATATAACTCTCAAACGTGCCAAGTTATTGTCCGTTGGGAAGACGATGGCAGTTTTGTGGCGCCTTCGCTTTTTGCGAATTAAAGTTTTAAGCCTGTCGTTTGACCAGGGAAACCTCGTGTCAATGATCTTCCTTTCAGATGGAATACGATCCAGTAAGGATGTGATAAAGTTTTTTAAGAAGGTCCATTGCGTGTCAACTCCTTCAGAGAGAGTGAGTGAGCGAAATGTTCGAAAGTTTTCAATTGTAAGCTTCGAAAGTGCCACCCAGTCAGCCCTGTCATAGCGCTTTATATTTTTAATGTGGTTGTTTCAGTGTGGTTGTTGTGACTTGTGAAGAGGGTGCAGTTGCCTGATCTGCTACAAACAGTTGAGTTCAGCAAGGGTAGCAATCTGAGCTTCCACCACAGCAGCTCTCTGTCGGCTAGGATGGGATGGCATGGGATGCTTGATTTTTTAACTTGTGTCTGAAGGATTCTCCTATATTATTCATAAATAATTCATAAATCCTCTGAAAATGGAAATGCTACCAAATTAAAAAAATATTCGAACCATAAAAAAGAGCAAACTGAATGAATTAGTGTTGGAAAATTATCCATTACTGTTAGATTATAATCAAGAGCTGATAAATTCTCTCAAAATGACAGAAATATCAATTTATTCTGACATGTTTCATTTGAATTTGGAAAAATGGCATAAGTTGGCCAAGTTGACAAAAGAAAAAAAAAGTTTGTTCAATGTTTTTTTTTTCAAAATTTCTTTACGTTTTCCTTTCTTCAACTGTTGCAATTCTAAATATCTGTATTCTTCCTTCTTACTTCTTTCCCATTGATGTGTCTTTCGATCGTATATTCCACATTGTGTTCCCCCTCCCCCTCACACTCAGCTTTGACTCATTTGAATAGCCACACAAACACATCATTTACCACGTCATGATGGTGGTTGCATCCTACTGCCGCAACAGCGGATGGAAAGGTGGTGTGACATGTTAATGAATTTATGTTTGCATAGCATAAATTTATCCACAAAGTTGGTTTTTTTGTTGAAACTGTGTGTGAGTGGCAATGGTGAATGCAGCTGATCATGTCCCCCTCCCTCATTTGCTCTTGAGTTGAGGCATTTGCCAGACATCCTTAATTGTAGTTGTTCTGATGAATATCCATTTTATTTATTATAATCAACATGAGTTTTTGCAGTTAATTACTTTTACTTTCAGTTGACAATTATTGTGTAACTTAACTTGACATGTCTGCACCAGGTATTTCAAGCAACAGATACTTTGTCAACTAGCAGTAGGTATGTATTTTATAGTCAAGTTATCTCCGATCCGATCTTCCAATTTAGAGGATTGTTTTATTTATTTGTCTTTCTTTTGTCCTATCCCCGTGTCCACCTCTCGATTGCTATATTATCATAAAAGGACCTGTCAAATGTGTTGAATAACAAGCAGAAGCAGAGGTCGATCAGAAATAAGTTGGTTTCGTTGACACTTAAGAAAAAGAATAAACTTGGAGATGACCTCAGAAGACAACTGCAAGAGTCGGACGATGCTACCGACACGTACGATTCGTGGCTTGAATCAAGACCAACATCAAATCTTGAAAAGCTTCACTTCATCATTGGTCATGGAATACTCAGGGCAGAACTCAGGTGAGTGAGCACAATAACATTATCATAAATGCAATGCCTACCAATGCCAATCTGATAAATTAAAATGGCAGAGAGCAGAGTTAGCCAAGCCATTGGCATTTCTCTTGCTTCACTTATCTTCTTTATGCTTAAATTAAACTAGTGCTTACTTACACTTCACTTCAGATCCATTTTTCTTTGTGCAATTTGTCTTGCTGCTTTTTGGTTGTATTGTTAAATTTCGGCACATTACAGGATTGGATAGGATAGGTTCAGGTTTGGTTTGGTTTGTTTTGACTTGATGTTTTGATGACTTGAGCCTGAGGCAAGTCAGGTAGAATGCTTGACCTGTGTTGTCTCTGATTCTGAAACAGATTTCACCTCAGAAACACCTCCCAACCAAACTATGCAGTGCATCAATTGGGTGTGAGGATTGCACGTGATTATGAGCAGATGCTTGTCATATTTCAGGAGTTATTGCAGGTTTCATAAAAAATAATAGCGGAACTTCCGATTGACGGTCAGCGATACCCGTAAAACATTTGGAGTCCAGGATTGCGCCATGTTGGTCCTTATTCTGTCCAAAGTGGAGTGATAGACCCAGATTTAGCATTTTTGATCCCATTCATGAGTTTTTTCCTCTATTTCGGTGTATCCGCTACCTACAAGCGGGGGGGGGGTATTTGGTAAACAATAGCCCAAAACTATCAGAAAAGAGTGACATAATCTAAATTCTGGCTCTGTCACTCCACTCAGGACACTTTTTTACATAAGTATGCCAATTTTCACTTTCCCATGGCATCTGGGAACTGAGAAAATGCAATCGAAAGTTCGAAAAATGTCAATAAAGTGAAAGCGATAAAAATGCGCCTTGAATTTTGTGGATTTTTCTAAGAAAATGAAAAATAATATGTCGCGTGAGAAAAGTATTGCACGGGAAACCCGATAGCTCCTCAACCAATAAAGCCACAGTGATGGTAATGATATCATTGGAATCAGCAAAAAATGGGCAATTTGGTGACACCAAAAGGTAAAAAGTATAAAAATCACGTATTTTTCATTTTTCTGACCCCCTACTCCCCCTTAAGAATCGGACCATTGTCTCCATTTTATGAAGGTCATCCAAAAAGTTCCCGCAACCCCTGCTTAATTTTTTCTTGCGAGGTCAGAGTTTGCTTTCTTTTTTGTTTTCATGTAACCCCATTCTTGTTCTTTCCAGCGGAATGTTTTTGTAAGGTATTCTGTGCTTTTGTGCACAGAAAATCGCAAATTGACTGACCTTGGATTGATGCCATGGCCAGAGTTTCACAACAGTTCGACAGTTGAGCAAAGTTGACACATAAAGATTGAATCTGCCCGAGGAAAAACAGCTCGGGAAGTGCATGTAACCTCTGGAGGAATGTAGTGAGAGTGCCCTCTCTTATCATGTGTGGCAGAATGGATGAAACGCATGGGAGAAGGAAGGTGGAGCATTGAGAATGATCCCTGCGAAGGCTGCGAGAAATTCGGGCACAAACGAACAGAATGAAGCAAACGACGACCTGTGCACAGCTTTTTATAGATCATTTAACAACGTATGCTGTTCCGAAAGCCAGACAATAATGCAGGACTGCAAGCAATCATTCTTCGGGGTGTGCTGATCAGGGTTGGGCATAGGGGGGGTAGGGGGGGTTACCCCCCCTGGCCTTCGGCCGAGGTTACCCCCCCAGCCTTTTTCCGACGGTACCCTTGGCCTTCGGCCAAGGGTCGGCCAAGGGTACCGTCGGAAAAAGGTGGGAAAAGAGTCCTGGTGTGGGTGGTCCCTGAAAACCGGACAGCCGGACAGGACTGCCGGACAGGACCACCGGACCGACCCGGACGGGTTAGGTTAGGTTAGATTATGTAAGGAACAATAGGAAAATTCGAAATTTAGAGCGTAAATGCAAACGGAAGTATAAACTTAGAAACAAATCTGCAGTTGAGAAAATTGCCTATGTCAAACTTCTTCAGCAACTAAATGAAGTGAAGGATGCTGCTCATCTTAGCTATATAAATAGGATATGCAGAGAGGGTAAGAAAAACAACTTTAAAAAGCTCTGGAGTCTAGTTTCTACTCTTAAAGGAGATAGGAAAAAGTCAATTCCAGGTCTGTTAGATGAAGTAGGCTCTTTAAGACATCAAGACATTGACAAGGCAAATTTATTGAATGATTACTTTGCGCAGGTATTTTCACCTTCAACAAGTATTTTCCCCCTTGCTATTATTGATAATAATGACCAAAATTTAGTAGATGATATAATTAAGCCGTGTAAAATTGCCAGGTGGATAAGGCAGATGCCTGGCTCTGGGTGCATGACTTCTGATGGCTTTTCTTTCAACTTTATTAAGCTGTATCCTGATGTGTTTTCAAGGTTCTTGTCGGTGATTATGAAAAAATCATTAATCCTTGGCCAGTTGCCATTGAGATGGAAAAATGCATATGTTAAACCGATTCCAAAGAAAGGTGATATCAAAAACGTTAATTCATACAGGCCTATTAGCCTAACTAGCCCCTGTTGCAAAGTCATGGAACATATTTTGTCTGAATACCTGAAATCTAGACTCGAATCGGTTGGTTTCCTTCATCCATCACAGCATGGATTCCGTGCCGGTTTCTCTTGTGAGACACAACTTGTTAAGTTCACCCAGCGTGTTTCAAATGAGATCGACTCTTCCGGCCAGTTAGACGCAATCTTTCTTGATTTTGAAAAAGCTTTTGACATAGTCCCTCACGCAGCTCTCTTAGAAAAACTAAGAAGTGTAAACCTCTGCTTTCCAGTCTTTAATTAGATTGCTGATTTTCTCAACTTCCGTACTCAGCAAGTATGCATAAATGGGGCTTGCTCACAAACCAGGGCCGTCACCTCAGGAGTCCCGCAGGGCAGTGTTCTGGCTCCTACTTTGTTTTCTATTTTTATAAATGACCTTCCTTCTACTGTTAGTTGTCTCATGAATTTTTTTGCGGATGACTGTCATTTCGCAGGAAATTCACACTCCAGCTGATTCTCTTATATTACAAAATGATCTTAAAAAAATTTTGGACTGGTGTAAGAAATGGGGAATGAGGCTAAACATTGAAAAATGTACTGTTGTCTGCTTTACCACTAAATTAAAGCCCATTCCCAGTAAATATTATTTTGGAAACTTTGAGTTACCGATTGCTGATCATGTTAAGTACCTGGGACTCACCCTATCCAAGACTTTGTCTTGGGATGCTCATTTAAATCAGATTGTTCGAAAGGCTAATTCTGCTCTGTTCTGCATTAGGCGCACCTTTTATAATGCTGGAATAGGTGTCAAGGAAAAAGTTTATTTTGCTTTGGTTCGTTCCCTTCTTGAGTATGCTTCAACTGTGTGGGACCCCTATCGAATTATACAGATTGAAAATTTGGAGAGAATTCAAAGAAGAGCGGCACGTTTTGTGACTGGTAGATATGCTCCTTTTGACAGTGTTACGTCAATGTTGCAAGACCTTGGATGGACTTCATTAGCTTCACGTAGAATGATCTCCCGACTTGCTGGTTTATTTTTGGGATTAAATAACGTGGGTGGCTGGTCAGAAATGAAGGACTTTTTGCTTCTGCCAAATTACCAAAACAGAAATGATCATGATTTTAAGCTTTGGTCAGGTGCCTTTCACAAAGATGTGGGAAAATATTCATTTGTGCACAGAACGGTTAGGGATTGGAACTCTCTGCATCCCCGAGTGTTTGGAACCAGGGGAGATATCAATATCGAAATGTTCAAACACAATGTTGAACGATGGTTGTCTGACATCACCATAAACATGTCTTAAAGTTTTGTTTCCTTTATTCCTCTGACATATGCCAGCAATGGCTGTTGCATTTAATGTTTGTGACATATTGTGCTTTTGTTTTTAGTTTTCTGACTGCTGATTTGCACCAGGATTAAAACCCCTGCAAATTAAATATAAATTAAATTAAAATTAGGATAGTCTATCCTAACCTAATCTAACCTAACCTAACCTGTCCGGGTCGGTCCGGCGGTCCTTTCTGCCTGTCCGGCAGTCCTGTCGGCTGTCCGGTTTTCAGGAACCACCCCTGGTGTGTGTGCAGGGCACACACCAGGAACTCAATAGGAGCAACATTGTTTCTTTGTACCTACTTTCTGTTTTGATTCCCCTGCCAGAAAAAGGCTTGGGGGGGTAACCTCTGCCTTTGCCCGAGGTTACCCCCCTACCCCCCACTCTAGAATGTTGCTGTCAAAGCCCTTCCTGGTGTGTGCCCTGCACACACCAGGAAGGACTTCAATAGCAACATTCTGTTTCTTTTGAACCAACTTCCTTTTCGATTCCCCTGCCGGAAAAAGGCCAGGGGGGGGTAACCTCAGCCTTTGGCTCAGGTTAACCCCAAGCCTTTTTCCAAAGGTACATTTGGCCAAAGTCCTCGTGTGTCTGCACACACCAGGAAGGACTTCAATAGCAACATTCTGTTTCCCTTTTT
>JASGXE010016538.1:0-17494 GCA_030068105.1 Sinentomon sp. SZTP_YWyxl
ACAAACAACACCAACCCACTGCTGTGCACTGATAGCATTGCATTTTTTGTATGTCTTCAAGTGCAGGCAATCTACAGTACAAGTTCAGGCTCTAAATCAGAATCAAATAGACTAATAATGGCAAAAAAGGCTGTGCAGAAAGTTAGGGAATCATGTGCTCGCTTCAATCTAATAAAAGGAAAGGTACTGAGGTGGTTAAGAGTTAAGTTAATCAAGGAATGAAAGAACAGCAGTATCTTTCTGACGCTGGAGGTATGTTTAATCAACATTTCTGTTTTCTTGACAGTTTTCTCCCCGTTATCCTGGCACTGTGAAACGTCTTGACCCTTTGGGTGATTGTGATTGAGAACGACCAAAAGGGTATAGTTGAAACATCTCACTATTCCAAGATGGTGAAAAACGTCAAGAAAACAGTTTGTGGATGTTAAATTTGTTCATCTCGAATAGAGCATGGCGTTGGTAGAGTAGTCTTTTCCTCTAATCTTTGTTCATAATAGTTAAAGCTAACGATACGTGTGTTATTAACTGATTGTTGCAAACAAAAAATGTGCTTGCTAACGAGCCACCATTGCTTGAAAATGGTTGCACGGTGGATGATTGTCTAAAGAAGTCGCAGACTAGATTCAAGTGATCAGAGATTATTGAGAACAAGAACATAGTTATTCCAAATTTGCGATGTGCCAGCCACAAAAGGCTTGTGCCAGCCTGGATGCATATTCTCTCATTTCATTTCGCTGCATTGATAAAAATTCAAACTTCAACACTGCCAGGTGGCAGATGAGCATTGACAGGCTACTATCTAAAGAGAAACATCCCAATTGGGTGCAGTTAATTTTGAAAGAGATGAAGATAAATGCCAGTGAAAATGAGTATTCTAATCTAGCAGAACATTTTATCATACTGTGGGAATTATTAGGGACAATTGACACCTTTTTTGGTACCTGGCAGGTTTTTGATGACCAGATCGAAATCCCCTTTAGTTGGTGAGTTCTACGTTTTCTCTCTGTTGTGTGTATCACATTTTGAGCAACATGGGACGAGCTCGAAGTGGACGGGAAGCATCATTCTCACCCTGAGAGAGAGCCGTCTAATTAAAGTATGAATACCACCAAGTTTCTTACTGTGTTTTCAGGATTATTTCTCTGCGATTATCTCACCCCTGTCACTGATTAAACTTCCCCCATGATGCTTTTTTCTGAGGGGAGAAAAATAATGCCTCCACCACAAGGCTCCCAAGAATGCCAGCCGTTCATGATTTTTTTTCTTCGTCTGGACTGCATTGGTGTTCGGTTGCCAGTCAGCCGTTCAGGTTGTGGTTCAACCGATTTCTAACTGGATGAGATGTGACCGTGTTTGTTTGATGAAAATATTTGAAAAATTGAAAACGTGCTCTCTATCTTTAAACCATCAAAAATCCAGTTTTCGGAAACCGTATCCCCAAAAGCTAGAGCGATGGGTAGATCTGGCTAGAGATCCACCCAGGCAGAATGCTATCGAGAGCCAGTTGCCTAATTTTGAATCTTCATGGCATGTTTTCATTTTTTGCGATAATTCTGTAACCATAATGGAACCATTTTGCACCCCATTTTCATCCAAATATGATTTATGGAGAACAACAACCCCAAAAAAAAATTAAAACATGATTCGTTATTTTTTTTGCACAACTGCAATGCTGCTTGTTGAGCTCAAAAAACAAAAAATGATATGCATCGGTACTCACCACTAGCTCCTTTTGAGTCTGGCGCACTGTCTACCCAATGCTACAAGCGGTACAGAATGATGTTCCAATTTCTCAATGACAGATCATAATTTCTAAAACCTGTTTCTGCATGTCAAGTCTCCCTCATTTCTGGACTATGGAGTGTCATCAAAGCTATCTGTCGAAAAATTTGCCAGCAAACTTGCCTTGGGCCAAATTGGACTCACAGCGGGTAATTTGTCTCACAGAATTTCCGAGATGAACGTGCATGTTTTGCACATGTGTTCAATTGTTTTACAAAATTTTTAGACCAGCGCTGAATCAATGGTATATCAGGTGAATTAGCTTTAATCACTTGCAGCAAAGGTTGACATGCATGGACTATCTGAAAAATATTCTGGAGCACTATGGAAGGAAATGCAACATTTTTGCATTGGGGTTTCGTTTGTGCACAATAAATTCACATGTCCATCTTCCGCAAAAACTTTGTTTCCAGCCAGAGTGTGGGCTGCTGACTGCATCTAGTGGAGCAACTGTGAGCACTTCACATTATTACTACCCTGTAACTTTGTAATTGTTGTGAATCTTCTGGGGGATGTGGCTGGCAGAGTTCAAGACAACATCCGTTTCGATTCCTTGCTCACAACTCATATTACAGAGCTGTGCACTTGAGAAATTCTCTGTGGTTTTAAAAGATGTTCCATTATACTTTCTCAGCATTGTATTGTCAGAAAGGCTTTGTGCAAAGAACTGCAGTGCATTTTTGTGCCAGGGTGGCTTCGCACAGACAGATGCTGACAAGCATCATCTGTGTAGTCAGTCGCAGAAATAGAGAACTGGCCAGAAGATAGGTGACAATGTCAGCGTCAGCAACCGATGAGCTGGTTACTCTGTTCAAAGCAGGAACTGCAGAGTTTAGAAGATCGACCTTGCTGTCTTTGACAGGTATGTATTGCAAAGATAACTGTCTGAGTTTTGTAATAATTGCTACTATTTTCCAAATTTCAGATGTGGACGATTTAAAATTCACCATTCCGTTGTTTTTGTTTTCAGATTGCAATCAGCAATCTGAAAACAACTACGGATATGTGCACCATAACAGCATTCCAATCATGTTTCCATGTGTGCCAAGATGGTGACTGTCATTTCATCAAAATTAGCACAAATTTTTTTTTCATCCCCATTGGCTCGAAAATATTCTTCACCCATGAGTTTGACACCTACATACAGATGCTTTTTTATTTACTCGAGGAATTTTTGGTCAATGCGCAATGACAACTGGAATTTCCATAATCAGAGCTTAAAATAGCAGTGAATATTTTGGTCCAAAGATTCATGTGCCGACCATTTGGAATTGCACCTATTTTTAGATTCAGTTGCCAATGTACTGAGTTGGAGAGCGTTCGAATTTACACAGAAATGTCATTTTTCGTTCCCGTTATTGTTCCCAGATTCATGCTGCATGTGGAACCACATAAAATATAGGGGAGCTGGGTCTTGTTCCGTACCCTTGGGTGCAGTCATAGTTATCGGGTGTGGAAACTGTCACGAATCCAACAACTTTGATAAGTTTAAACAGAGTCTGTGTCTGTAGAGCATCTGGCATATTTAATGTGGTGCGAATGCTGCAAGGTGTTGGAAATTTTGATCCAAGTTCGGTTTTTGCCTATTCTGGATAGTGCCATTTCTGAGTGTCAAACACTTTGTGTGCATGTGATAAAATGCAAAAAAATTTTGTCAAATAATGCTTCAAAACAAGAGTCAGTCAAAACTTTCCCGAAAAGACCTCATGCGTTTTCCCCTGCCAGTTTTTGAAATTATTTCTACACATTCATTGAATAGCTCGAGACAATTATTGTGTTGCCATCCATGAAACCCTTTGCGGTAAAATGGAACACTGCTGCTCTGGAACCTGCTCAGAACAGTCCGTTCTAGCTCTTTTATTCATGACTCTTTTTTCCCCGTTACGTTCATTCCATTTGCAAGATGGGAAAACGTAAATACAAGTAAATGGCGAAAGGCAGTGTCGTGGGGTAGCGGCCTTGAACAGAGTTCCCAGTGAAATTCACACAACTCCAAAAACGCAGCAGCAGCATTATCATCAGTGAGCAAAGCACTGAGCATGGTGGATAAATTTTCCTGGTGGTTTCGAGTGTCCTGCACTTAAGTTTTCATAAAACCTGCATGTTGTAGGGCCATCTCACTGTCTCTTGCTTTTCCAAGAAATATCCCTATTTGACTGTCTCTCACCCCAAAAAATTGTTACCATCACCTTCTTGGGCGCCTGCTGCAACTTGAATTTGTATTGTTCTTTGTTGCTTCTTGCGCCAATTCTTTGTGCTGTGATGTATTTTTTTGGTCATACTGGTTGCCGTTTTTGCAGGTGGAATTCACCAGAAAATTTCTCCATTTTGTTCAACAAATCAAATACGTGATTGCAACTTTGAATTTTGTGTTTTGTCAACAATGCCTTTGATTGGTGTAAATGCCAAATTGCCAGATTATTTTGTAGAAGTGTTTCAGTTTGTGATATACTGACGTGAGTTCTGACAGCACTGCCTGGCTGGGCAGACACCCAGGACAGCATTCAATTGGTGGGAAATTACCCTTACTGAGGTTGACTCTTGCCAGATGTTGCCTGGCTTGCATACACAGGCTGCAAAGCTCGTAGATGCAAAGAGAATGCGGCCAAAATGTCCAATTATGAGTGACCATGATGTTCCGGAGTAGCAAAACGGAGAAAGGGTGTGAATTTAGTCCGACAACTTTAAAACCCAACACAAATAAAAACTGACCCAACTATGTTGAATCTCAAAACTATGGCCAAATTGGATCGAAGAAGGTTTCTATTGTGTAGCGGTGACATCGTCCCTCTCTCTTTCTTTCAGACAGCACAGCACTACCTTCTGTGAACAAGGAGCTGATTTCCAATGATGGATTTGTGGATCTAATGATTGAATTGTTCCTGAATGAAAACGACATTGCTTCGTGCATATCTGCTGGTCAGATTCTGATCAACTTGCTCGAATTACCTCTTCCAACTCCTTCTTGGAAACTGCTGACAGGAAAGGACTTTGCTCAGAGTTGTCTGGAACTTGCAATCGATCCCAAATCTGAGGTGTCCGACCTGGCTTCAGGGATTTTAGCTAATCTGAGCAGAGATGAAGGACAGTGCCAAATCCTCTTTGAGGAGGTGTTTGCAAATAAATCATCGAAAATTGCAGAAACGATCTCCGCCCTGGCCAAGAAGGACTTTAATTCCAGAGGAAGGAATGTTGATTGTTTGAGTCACCTCCTTTGCAACGTCTCCAGGTGCAGAGAAGCTCAAAGGTAAAGTTGCTCGGAAACAAGATATTTGTTGCAATGATTCCTTACTTAAGTTCGTCTATAATGGCCTGGGACCTTATTAAATTGGCTCACTTAAAATCCCGTGAACTTAAAAGTTTAGTCCACCTTATTTTTTAAGTTTAAGGCCAGGTTAAGATTTTTTTAAGTCTTATCAAATTCGTCGCACTTAAATTGCCTTGAACTCAACCTCCACTTTACAGAGTCGGCCGCAATGGTGATACCATGTATGGTCATAAAATTCAGTTTTCAAAAATAATTAATATCCTCGACACCCCTGCGAGTTTAAGCTGTAAATGGTCTCAAAATATGTCAAAAATTCGGCGCATGTTATTTTATAGAGGGGTCATTTTCGCTAGGATGACTCCTTCACTCTTAAAAAGGGCAGAGAAAATCTCTGTTGAGGCTGCAGCAAGCAAAACCGCCATTGCAACAATGCCTCTGGCAACAAAGCTTCATAAATTTCACTTTTTCTCGCAGCGACGAAAGTCGGGTTCCCCCGAAAAACACAAAACCGCGGGACATTCACTGACAATCAGATTATGTTTTTCTTTATTTAGAAAACGGCAAAATGGTTTAAATTTTACGCCAAAAACGCTAAAAATCGACAGTGAAAAGCGGAAATGAGCCAATCGGAAGTGAAAACACACAACAAGGGGCAAAGGGATTTCCCAACCAAGATTTCTGTTTCAGGTTTTCTCAGGGGTGGTGGGATTTTGCGGCTGCCAGTCGGCTGGACTGGAGTGGGGACGTGGCCCTGTTGAGGCGTCTCATGGGCAGCGCCCCCAGTAAATGGGGTGTGGGACGGAAACCCAGCAAGGTTCCAAAGAGCAAAGCCTCTGGCAGGAGGTCATGAGAGCGGAGCAGCCTTCAGAAGCTTCGAAGAAAATTTGAAATATAGGGTTCATTTTCAAACGGTGGGTGCAAAAACGTGTTTTTCTTGAGGCAAAAGTTCCCACCAAAGCCAGCAATAAGGGCATATCACAATACATGCGGCACTTCAAAAGAAATCCAGAGAATTTCATATTTCTAACTTCTCGCTCTTTTCGTACGATTTTTGATTTGTCGCTATTTTTGTTCGCTGGATTTTTGTCCGCGAGATTTGTCCGCTATTCGATTTGTCTCGCTTTTTATTCCAAAGTGTTTTTTTCTGTTTAGACAATCTTCGAGTGGTCAACACTTTTGTTAAAGAACCTGATCCTTGTTGGTGCCAAAAGGTGCCAGAAAATGTCAATTGTAGATATTTCCCTGCAACGTGTCTGTTGCCAAGAATTTGCCTGTGCGCGCCAGCGAGAAGAAAGCTGAACAGTTGTCATGGCATGCTTGTTCAGGGCCATTTCCACAAGCTATTGAGAATTGATTTTCCTGTCACCTCTAATTCGGTTCATTGACTATTTGCACATTTTTTTATTCCGGTGTTTGGATGGCATGGCAATAGAATGTGTATTGCTATGCTATGTCGGATTTTTATTGCTTGTCATTTTTATTCAGAGTCTAAAATGTCTGCTGCCACAATCGTTTGGGTTGGATTTCATTCCATTGCATTTCAAAGGCAATGGAATGAAAAACACATGAATGACACGATTACACCGCTGAGACTCTGAGAGTAGAGCTCCCATCAGCTTGAATCGAAAAGCTACAAATACGGGAGCTTTTTGCATATGTGAAGTTGACCCACGGGTTACCGCCCACGACACCGATGGGCGATAACCCGTGGGTATAATACATTCACACATACAATCGTTATTGCCGGGTTATTGCTTTTGGGACTTTTGGTGGACCTTGTTCAAGTCTGTAGCCGTGGCCCTCAAATCACATGGTAAACGAAAAGTGTCTGAACAGTTGCGAGTTTTGTTCATCTGAATAGTTGAGAAATGGGAAGAAAGTTTATCTCTCATTTGGAAAAATTTGGCTCCCAGATATCATGCCGAGCGCTTTAGGTACTGGTGCAGTAAGCTTATCTTACAACTTCCAGTTCCAATATCAGCAGTATGACTTTGGCATTGTTTTAAACAGATCAGTGCAATGGCGATACACGGCTGTCCTATTCGCAGTTTGTATTTATTTTTATTTTTTTTTTTTTAAATTGCTGTATTCTCATCTCATGAGAATGAGAAATTTCGCAACAGAAGTCAAAGTTCAGTTTGCCGTAAGCCAAAGACAAAACATCACAGACATTTAAAAAATACAATAAATTCGCATAAATGCAAACGAACTGCAAATAACGCATTTCACTTGCTCCAATAAATTTAAAATAATTTCCACCAAAAACATACATTGAATGTGCCAACAATGGAAATTTTGCAGCATTTGCATTTTAGTGGAGGTTAGGGGTGCTCTGTAGCAGCCTAAACCTCCACTAAACTTTTGCATTGGCATAGATGAGTGATCTGTCAAACTGAACTTAACGTTTCAGTGGAGGTTTAGTGCACTGGAAAGTTAAGTGCGACAATTTGATAGCAACCAGTGAACTTAACCTCCACTAAGTTGGGTTTTAGTTCACGGCGATCACTAAGTGAGCCAATTTAATAAGGTCCCTGAATTTTTACCACTGTCTTGTATCAAGGAGAGGTTCAAACGTTGAGATAAAATGAACCTATTTCGGGTCGATACTGATTTTCCATTTCTTCCTTTGAATTGCATCACAAAGACTGTTTGGTGATGTCAAAACTGGTGGTAAAATTCTATAGTTTCACTAAAGACGTTGGTTCAGAGAAAAGGTTAGCATGAAACTTGATGCGTTTGACTTGGAAGTTGTGCCTTCCAGATGCTATCAACGACAGGTTTCTGGCAGGTCAAACAAATGTGGACTTGATCACCATGACAGATTTAAAAAATTTCGAATTTTCGTCTCCGGCGTTTTTTATTTTATTTATTTTTTGAAATCCCAGACTGCACTTCTTAGTCCTTATGGGACCACCTTTTTTGAGTTCTCAACGTTCTTTTCCAGGTATCTTCTTGATCATTCAAATTTTTGTCTTTCAAAACTTGTCCAGTTGCTCCAATCAACTGAACGGCAGACAGATGTTTTAAGCAATACAATGGGTTTGATTAGAAATTTGGCCATTGATTGTGGTATGTCATGTTTTGCATCTCTTCTTTTTCTGTGTTGGTGGGGGGACACTAGTTTAACGGAGTACAAAAAACCCAGCGATTAGCGTAATTCAAGATGATTTTCAATTCTGCATTAAAATCGTGATATCACGTCTACAATAAATAGTTTCCTCTTGAAACAAAGAAAAAAAGAAATTGTTTACCTGTCAAACTTCTTGGAGCAAATTTGAGAAAGGTTGTTGACATTGGTACTGGGTGTGGTTGCAGCATCTATCCGTAAAACAGCATAACACGTATTTTTCTTATCAATGTTTCAGTTTCAATATTTTTTTATTCTATTTTGAAATCAAAGAGTACAAATTGGGAAATTGGAATTTGTGGTTTTGTAACCCGAATCCTTGTGAGTGAATCCTGGTATGCCCGTTTCATGGTCAGATTATGGTTGTGTGCTCAGGCCAGCATTTAGGACGGACAACACAATGTTCGAGTCATCAGCATTCATTCATTTTCAGCATCATCCCCTCCTTTCTTTTTGAAAACACAGCCTCTGCTTCTGTGTTGTTCTTGCTTGGGGGTGAAACTATGTGGGAGCAGCATCAAGAAGGTCAACGAAGTCAGCAATAAGTGCTCTTTTGATAAATACTTGCCCATGCACCTTGCTTACTCAGCAGAATGAAATTACCAAAACATTTTCTGCAACAGAAAGAAATTTCTTCTTCCTGTGTTTGACGAGAACATTTGTCAAAACAAACATTTGACAACATTTGTCAAATGTTGTAAATTAAATTTCCCATTCCGTGATTCTGGTTTTTTTTTTTCTTGAAAACTGTTCTTGTTGAATGGGTCAGTCAGATCAGACTTCCTAGTTCTAAAAAATGCTGTTCAGAGTGTTTACTTTCACACTGTTCATCTTCCAGACAATCATTCGGCACTTCTTTGCGAAGAATTTGACATCCTCCCATCGCTGCTTTATCCATTGATGGGGCCTGATGAAGGCCAGTTTACAGAGGAGGAAATAGATAAAATGCCAGTTGAAGTGCAGTATCTTGGAGATGAAAAGCAACGTGAAAAGAGCCCTGCCATAAGGATTATGCTGCTAGAAACATTACTGAAAGTAAGTTCTGTACAATCTGTACACGTAACATTCGAACTGAGAAGCTCTCCAGCAGTCTTTTTTATAGATTAGAAGATTAACAAGAATAAAGATCTTTTCAGAACAAACCAGTGGCTGTGGAGTTGACCTGAGTCCGATGTAAACAATCTCAGTCGTTCTCATACATGATGTGCTAACAGTCGTTCTCATACATGATGTGCTAAGTGTGAAGTGATCGTTCTGTGAGAGAACTTTGGAGGTGCCTGCCTGGCGCCTGCAAAATAAAATTTTGAATGGCATGCGAGCACCTGATGGAAATGCAGCTCGTTTCTGCTGTGGATCATTTGCGCTTGTTTCTTTGTTTTTGCTTGTCTGCTCCGTGGAACATTTCCTGTTTGCAGACTTGATACAGATTTTGTACTGTTCAACAGCGAAATATTCTAGTTAGTGTATATCAGCCTTTTGCATCTCGGGAAAAGAATGACCCCTCTTGATCTCACGCCTTTCAAATTTCCAGCTCTGCGCAACTCGTGCTGGTCGGGAGATCTTGCGCTCCAAACAAGTTTATCCAATTCTGAGAGAGCTTCACAAGTGGGAAACACATGAAGGTGCCTTGGCTGCATGCGAGGATGTTGTTGGTATCCTCATCAGGTTGGTATAATCAAAATTCTTTGGCCACTTCTGTATTTTTGTCATTGGTTGAACGCGAGGTCACCACAAAACCTTACCCAGCAAAACCCACTTGTCTTGAAATGTGTGTGTGTCAAAACCATTTTGTGCGATTATGACATGATCATGTTCACAATTCCCAATACTTTGCTTCTGCGGCATCAATTTGGCAAAATGGCAGAGAATCTTCGGCATCAATTTGGCAAAATGGCAGAGAATCTTCGGCATCAATTTGGCAAAATGGCAGAGAATCTTCGGCATCAATTTGGCAAAATGGCAGAGAATCTTCGGCATCAATTTGGCAAAATGGCAGAGAATCTTCGGCATCAATTTGGCAAAATGGCAGAGAATCTTCGGCATCAATTTGGCAAAATGGCAGAGAATCTTCGGCATCAATTTGGCAAAATGGCAGAGAATCTTCGGCATCAATTTGGCAAAATGGCCCACACCCGTGAAGTCAAAATTTGGTGGTATTTGGTCCAGTTTACATCTTCGCACCAGATCAGGCACCAACCAATGTTTGGCAAGCATGGAGTTGATGCTAGCATCACTTGCAAACAAGCTGCCTCAGGAAATAATGCATTTCTATAAAATTTAAAAGAATCTTAAAACCTCAAAAAATTCATTTAGTTTATCCGTATTTTCCATGAACCTGGTCGAGTTGCCGACATTTAGTTTTAGTTCGACATTTTCTCCTCCACTGTGGCTAAATTTGCGTCATGTTTCGGTATCATCATGGTTCCTTCCCCTGAGCAGATCAAGCAGAAGGAGAGCTGTTGACTGTGTGGCCCGTTCCATTTACAGAATTCAGGTGGGTGTGCTGTGCTGTGCTGGAGGTGGAAAACCAAATAAAAAGCTGATCATGACTGGTCCAGGAGATTCGAGTCATGTGATCCAAAAAAGAAAAAAAATGCTGAACTCACATTGGAAGAATGATCTCAATTTATTGGAAACAATTTTATCATCTGCTCATTTATTTATTTATTTAATTCAATAATTCATTTTAATTATTTTTCGACCTGTAAAATGCACTGTTTTTCTTTGCAGAACTGAAGAAGAAATTGGATTTGATAACATTGAAAAGGATGCAACGGACGGCAAATGAATCATTTAAGGTGACTTTTCACTGTGTGTTGTCTAATAGTGGCTATGCTTCACAGCTTTTTGCAGCAGGGTGTTTCTTGTGGATGCCAGCAGACAGGACGTGTGAATTGAATTTTGAATGCATCTGCCAATATCTTTGTTTACAGAAAATCAGACTGTTGTATGCTTTTAATTGAATCACTGTATTCCTATGAACGTTCGAACGGTTTTATAAAGCTTTCACTTTTGCTCCGCAACAGAACGTTTCATTTTTTTTTTATCAATTTGAGCTCGAACTTCCAATTCTTTGATACTGTATTTTTTCAATTTCTATTTGATCTTTTAAGTTTATCACCCATCTTGCTCTGGGCGTCTGGGCAAACACATCAGTGTTGGATGCAAAAGATGTTGGGCTGGTATTTTTTTTATCATTCGTGTTCACCCTGATGACTGCACAATCAGAAGTGGGCCCATTGATGCAAGGGCGTCGGAAGTAAAAAATGTCAGGGGGGCAAAACACAGGCCGCGCAGCGGCCCATAGCTCGGGGGGTCCGGGGGGGCGGGAGCCACCCGGCGGGGATCCAAGGGGCAGAGCCCCTGGTGGGGGGTCTGGCCCCTGGTGGGGGGTCTGGGGGACGAAGCCCCCCAGAAGCTCTCGATATGTGCGAAAATTTGCTTCCCAAAAACAACTCTCAGAACAATTGCGGACGAGAAAAATTACCTTGACCGTACAAAGAGTGACAAATAATTCCATTTACAGAAAACTTTCGTCTGCAAATTCCATTGAGGCATGCACCGACGCCAAAATATTGACACACACAACGGATACAGATTTTGCAAACTGCATCAATTTTGAAAGATTATGACCTCATGTGAAGTTCATTCGCGTGGGGTGTTTTTACTCAGTTTGAGTAAAAATACCCAATATCCTTTCGAAGTTGATCGAATTGAACTAATTCTCTAAATGAGTCAGTCCCGCCCCACTGATCGGTAATTTCAAGCAGTTTTGATCACAAAGTGAAAAATTGATTTCAATCAAGCGGTTGAAGTTATCCGGTTGCAAAACAAAGCTCTTTTTTTTCATTTTTGCCTTTCGGACCACTGTGAAAAATAACACGATACACAGCAGCACATCACCATCTCCTCCTGTTATTCCCGTGTAGGAACGATCAGTGCGCACCACTCCACTGCGGAAAGTAACCGATATGAGATCTCAGTGCAGACTGATACTGCCAATTGGTCATCATTCAAAGGTTGAAGGGAGAAGAAAGAGTTTTCTCCCAATGCCACATAATTGTCACAGCAATCTTGCTCTTCTTTAGTAACCTGTATGCGTCGCCTATTTGAAAGTCACACTCACATGAAACACAGCACACAAGGCGAACGTCACAGTTCTTCGATCACATGGCATTTAGAATAGAAATTGAAAGCAAATCAAATTTAAAACGACATATGTTGTCTGCAAACTATACAGGTCTGCCCAAAAGTCCCTGGCCATAGAAAAAATGCAAATTTGTCGTTTTTGTCATATTTTGTGATCTGAAACTTTTCTGGTTTGACATCTGGATGTCAAGGCTTTGTTTCGGAAATTTTAGCACCGCAATAAGTGGTGTCATCCGTGTGTGTGGTGCGTTAGAAAAAGTCACAAATCACAAATTTGATAAAAACAGTTAATTTAACATTTTTTATATGGCCAAAAACTTTGGGCCCTGAATAATGCGCATGTTGTTACGATAAGTCTGTTCAACAGCTTGGTGGTGAGAGCAAGAACGAGAGTTTAGATCCAGATTTGATAAAAACATCAAATTTACATTTTTCCTATGGCCAAAGACTTTGGGCTATCCTGTATGCTGCCTGTGTATCAGCTCTGCAGTGCAGCTCACTTTATCAGTCATCAGCCAACAGGTCCACAGAAAAGGAACGGAATAAGCAAGAGAATACCTGGGCTCATCACTGCCTTTCTGAGAAACGAATAATTCCACATTTTCAGGTATAAATGGGATGGGATGATCAAACTTTTGGGGGTGGTTCTGAACAATACCCAGACTGCAGTGTGCTGCTGGTGCAGTGGTGTAACTGTAACCGGATTAAGCACATGAGATCAGAGAGAGAGAGGAGAACAGAAGCGTGAGTTGAATTAGGAAGTTGGGGAATTGCATTTCATTCCCTCTATGCATGTAGAGGGAATGCATGAAACCACATTGCAGCTCAGCATTCAAAGTGTTCGGCAGGCAGTGCTGTATTGGCAGGGAAAATGTCACGATTAAAAATTTGCCATTTACCCTTTACCACAAGTTAAAATTTGGAGTTTCTCCTTTTGTGAAGGAATGCCCATTGTGATGAGATCGCAGGAGGGGCAGTGCGGGACCTGTCCAGATACTTTACAACGGTGGCAGCATCTGGGTTTTAGGAGGGGCAATGCCCCTCCTGATTTTTTCCAGGGGGGCGGGCTGCCCCTCCTGCCCCCCCGGCTCCGGCGCCAATGCATTGATGACACAGTCCAACAAATATCGCAGAACAAAACTTGTTCATAAAAGTGGCAAGCCACATGTGCAATTGTCAGATCAGACACTTTTAGAGACTGGCTTTTCTGATGATACAGGATAAAAACCAAACTTTCCAAACTCACAAATATTGCAAGGAAAACTTTTCAGCAAACAGCCGGATGGGCTGTGCAAGAATCCTCACAATCATTGAAACACCGGCCTGGACAAACTGCCAAACGGACATCCTCAAAACGGACAATGTACCTTTCCAAATGACAAAACATTCCGACAAACATCCATGTGGACATTTCTCCAAACTGACACTCTTCGACTAATAGCAGAGCGAACCGGACAATCTCACAAACAGACAAACCCTCACAAAATTCTTTTGCATTTGCTGTAAATATGCCAAAAGTAAATGTAGAAGATGTCCGTTTGGAGGATTGTCCGCATCTTTATCTCTTCCTTTCTGTTGTCCTCGCCCTGTTCCAAACTCTGGATCTGCTGTATTTATACAGTGTTCTACTCGTAACACTTCGTCATCAGTGAAGACAGCTGACAAGGCTGTGTTCAGATGACAACAGCCAAAATAGCCATACATAAACACACTCATTTCTTGCCAAATGGCTAAGGTTGTCTGGTACAACTGAAGGTTCTATGAAAATCTTAAACCATCTGTTTGACTCTAACTGACTGCACGATCTTCGGTGAGTGGTAAAATTTTTTTAGCATTCTGAAAACCTGTTCTTGTTGGATAGCTCCAGCCTTTTGAGGGACTCGTGTCTCACAAACCCCTGTCAGGAGTTCAGTCCCTTGGAACTCTGCAGGGGTACCACCACAAACCCCACTTTTGTGGCCTATGTATGACTACTTGTGTGCTCATAAGTGCCACTTTCTGTCACCCAAGAAAGCCTTGAAGAGCTTGAAAATGGTTTTCCAAAATCGCTGAGAACCTGTTGCTCTTTCACTTGCATGATGCATCCACAAGATGACCTTTGGAGAATTTGTGAAATTGCTCACGACTGAGTTGAGATTTTCAAAAAATGCCACTTGTTCCATATACTGATTGGTTTCTGAAGAACAAAAGTACATCCCACGCTCATCTGCTCTGATTGCCATTGACATGATTTTATTTGATCTCTGGCTTTAAAGAGCATCCAATGAACACTGTTCTGGTTTCATTTTTTAATGTAATCGTTGAAGTTGGAAGACCATGTCTGCTTTGGCATGAAGTGAAAAAATGGGGAAGATATCAAATATCTGTTGCCAGCCTTCGCAAATCGCAATGATTCTGGTCTTTGATAACGGACCGGACTTGCTTGGTGTGAATGGAGTGATAATGGGCCGGACTTGCTAGGTGTTAATGGATGAATAACGGACCAGACTTGCTTGGTGTGAATGGAGTGATTATGGACCGGACTTGCTCGGTGTGAATGGAGTGATTACGGACCGGACTTGCTTGGTGTGAATGGAGTGATAGATAACGGACCGGACTTGCTTGGTGTGAATGGAGTGACAACGGACTGGACTTGCTTGATGCAAATGGAGTCACCTCAAGCTAAACCTGCCATCGAGTTTGCCGGAACCACACTTGTTTTTTGTATTTTGAACAGCATCGATGACAGTTTCAACTTTTCAAGGGTTTGGTATGATTTTTCTGCTGAAATCTCCTCAGCATCAAAACAAGGACTGAGAGAGTAGAAGTAAGTTGGAATTGCAGAATTCGGCCGTCATCCCATTTTTTTCGCAAAAAGTGAGAAAGAATTGGTAAACTTCACAGGAACATGGGCAAAAGTTCAATTGACGAAAGTCAAAATTAAATTGAAGATACCAGTCAACATGCACAAACACTGTGATCGAGCATTATCGTCTGAGAACAAAAAAGTCCCTACGAAATGTCCTCAACCCTCCAAGAAGTCCTAAAAAAGTCCTCAACCCTCCAAGAAAAGACCCCATAACCTTCCCCTCGTAAAGTCGTCATTGTCGACTTCAGATACCTTATTTGTACACAATCTCTTTATTCTTTCTGAAAATGAGGTGACTGTTTGTATTGTGCGTCAATGCTTGTAAGAATAGCAGATGAATAGTTCAAAGTTTGTTGAAAACTATCCTGTCCAATGCCAAGGTGTTGTCATCGAAGGAGAGGCACCTGAATCAGACGAAGACACTGACTACAATGGTTAGACACTTGAAATAACTGACAAAGAAAATGCATTTTTCGTTATTCTATCAAAATGGAATAGCTGATTGGCAATTGTTGATGATGTGGCTGATTTTTTTTTTCTTTTTTTTTTCAGGCAACAAAATGTCTGGCCATGTTTCTTTCTGCCAGTTAAGCCTCCTGCATCTGCCCATTACGTCCTTTACAGTGCAAAAAACCATAAAATAAAGCCCATAGTTTTTGGACAATTAAAAAATAGTCTTAACTTGTTGCAACTTGGATGTAACACAGTTCGCGAAGTGAATTGCGTTGCATCCAAGTTGGATTATCGTTTGGTGTACACTCCATTTTTTGTACGCTAGGATCTGCAAACTGTCAAAAATCAACCCAATTACACATCAGTGTCCAAAACCTGGCTCAGGGCCTGTTCATAATGGCTTCTGTCGCACACCATCTGGGGAAGGCGTTCGCAAGACATGAGGTAATTTGTGTTTAAAAGGACCAAAGCAGTGATTAGCGCTTTTCTAAGCAAAGATCTAAAACGGTGTCCACTCTTCTTCATTTTGGAATGCGGACGTTTGGGAACTAGTTCCTCTCTCCATTCTCAATCGCTGTTCTGAATACAAATAACGAAATCCATTCGAACTTGAAAAAATTTAGAATCAAGAATGTTTTTGCACTGTTCTATTGCTTCTTTACAATTCAAATGTTATTTTTTCCGAATCTGCCAATGCGAGATTGAAACGGAGGAAATATTTTCAGTTCATATTTCCGCTTTAAGGAATAAATAATGTCACATTTGGAACCGGACTCTGTGCGATTCAGTTGTCATTTTCATTTTCAAAACACTTTTTCTGATGCAAAATGGGCTTGGAAATTGTTTTCAAATTTCAAACAACGTAAAAAGAGGAAGCCTTTCACTGCGACAAAATCAGCCTCTGCGAAGCTTTCCATTAGATTTGCAGTGTTTTGTAAATGGACTTTAAAACTGGTTAAATTTCCAATTTAGTCGAACATCAGGGTTCATCATTCTCACCCCCAATTGAAGCAGCAAAATTGCACTCACCAACGAGAAAGGGCAAAGCACCATCGCCAGATTCTAGACGACGACTGGAAACGCCAAAGTATGATTCCCTGCTGCACAGGAAGTTGTGTAAGTTGATTGTTAGCAGCTGATATTCGTGATATTTGCTGTATTTCTTATCTCTCTAACCGTCAAAAAACAAAGTAATATGGTTGCTGTGATATCACTGAACTTTTTTTTATTCCTTGTTGAATGAATGCAAAATGGAAGCTTCATGACATTTCATTCTGTTGACTGTCACTCAACATTGCTTTTCCTGTGCCATTTTGAGTCTTCACTGTGTGGTCTGTTTTTTTTTTTTTTTTTTTGGAGATGGATCAAATTAGTTGCTGCAGGCCAATTAAATTAAAAAATGCCTTCTAAAAAAAAGATTAAATAGATGTCTTACATGAATGCCGCAAATGACTGAATGTGAAATGTATTCATTTTTTGTGAATTTTGGGTTAAATCTCAAGAAGGGCTCTGCTAGCACAAAAAGGACTAATTTCTGAACACTGGCACAGAATGAGTGCAAAAATCTTTACCGGGTTTCCAGAAATCTTGGATGCAAAAGTCGCGTCAACTTTTTTATGACTACGTCATCATAACTCAAAAACCACTTGACTTAAAAATTGAAATTTTGAATGAAGGCATTACGAAGGGCATTCAGAAAGTTTGTAGAAACATATCCTAAAGTTGGGATTATCTGGGCCTAATTTTGCCACCTTAAACCACTGTCTTTTGCTACTGTCCTTGCTGATTTTTGGTTTCTTTGATTAAAAATCAGTGATTCCTTGTAATTAGTGTCCAGCCGGTTGGCGTTGGTTTGTGTTGGGAAAAA